>JANRGW010037071.1:0-72357 GCA_024733675.1 Psilopsiagon aymara
GAGAAGGCTGTGTGGAGACCTCATAGCAGCCTTCCAGTGTCTGAAGGGGGCCTATAGGGATGCTGGGGAGGGACTCTCCATCAGGGACTTGAGTAAGGGGTCATGGGTTCAAACTTAAACAGGGGAAGTTCAGGTTACAATAAGGAAGAAGTTCTTTACGGTGAGGGTGTGAGGCACTAAAATGGGTTGCTCAAAGAAGGGGTAAATGCTCCATCACTGGCAGTGTTCAAGGCCAGGTTAGACAGAGCCTTGGGCAACACGGTCTAGTGTGAAGCATCCCTCACGAGGATGATCTTAAGGTCCTTTCCAGTCCTAACCAGTCTATGATTCTATAAGCAAAAATAAGAATAAAAACCTAGACCTGGTGGTGTGTGAACTCTTTAACCCATTGTTTTTGAATTATATGAATCGCAACGTATGTTCCCCAGTTCTTACCTTCATTATTGTATTCTCCCATCCTTTTTCCTTTAGCCCATATATAGCAACAGGCATAAAACATCTGCATGAGTGTATCTCATACTTACTAATAATTGCACCTTTGACATCATCAAAGTAGCATTGCTATCCTTTAATTAGCAGCATTATCTTACTTTACCCTTAAATATTACATCTACTGAATTAAGGGAACAGTGTCACCACAGGGCACAAAGCATAGAATGGATAAGAAGAGATTGAAAGGATATGATGTCTTACTCTTCTGCTTGAATGGAGTCTGCAGGAGCTACATAATTGCTTGGGATGTAACCTGTTTTTCCCGTAGCAATGGATCTTGCTTCCCACCAGTCTCCTTCTCTGCAATGAAATATCAGTTATCTCTTCCACATATAAATAATGCATCATTCCCTAGCACCTGTAACATCCTCACATATGACAAGCAAGTTAAATTTAGGTAACATGTTATTTTAATTATGAATGTATCTAAAGTAAGTTTGTGCTGCACCTATTTTTCTTTTCATTGTAAGCAACATGAGTGCCTCTTAGTGGAATTCTTAATTTTAAGGATTTGGATTTTGGTTTTGTTTGTTTGGGTTTTTTTTTGTTTCTAATATAAAAGGAATTTATCAATATATGCAAAACATAAATCTACAGCAAAACGTTTTATGGCAGATGTGTAAACAAACTTCCCAGTTCTCTAGTCTTCATCTGCCCCTCCCAGATCATTCTGCCTGTATGCTGACAGTGAGCAATAAAGGAAGCAGGAAGTCAGCTAACGAAATTAAGAGACCTGGACAAATGAAAACCACTGCATGTATGAATTAGAACTATTACTGCAGCCCAAAGCTGAGTGTAAAGAAATCTCCAAGGTGAACAAATCATTTCATTTTGAGGAGACTTCTAGAAATCAGCCTGTAACACTGCTGGAATCGAACTAGAACAGCAAACTATTCATAAACTATCTGAGTGTGGATTTACTGCAGAGATCAGCTAGACACACTTCCATGGTGAGATGCCCCTGCCTACAGGCTGCACACTCGCCTCCAGTGAATTTGCTCACTTCCCCAGAAGATATAGGAAACCGTCAGAGAGAGTCTGCAAGGCGCAGAGCCTGGAATGGGACAAATGGGACAGCATGTGTCTACATATCTGCTGCCTGAAGTGGGTAGCTGTGTCTTGCTGGAGCAGGAAGTGGAAGAATACCACTCAACCCACTGAGGAGGAGGGGCTTGGGACTGCCCCAGTCTCTACAGTTCCACACCTACATCCAAACCCTGATTTCAGCCTGAAATCTTACCAGTATCAATATTTTAAGCCCAGGCTTGTTAGAGTATCATGTGCATCCAGGAAAAAAATAAACAAAAATCAACCTGCTCTTCACTGAAACAGGATACACAGATTTCAAGAAGAGGTAAAGATCCACTTATTCCCAACAACCATCAAATGAAGTCTGTGAATGAGAACACTTACGTGTTATTTATTATCTGGAACCGTTCACCTTTCTTAAATGAAAGGTCATCTGTAGTTCTGGCTTCATAATCATATAAGGCCACAAATACAGTAACACCACCTTAGGAAAAAGAAAAAAAACCAACTGTATGATATAGCAATAATGTTGCAACACTTGATTTAAGGACTTGCCCATTAAAGAGCTCATCAATTTTGATTGGGAAGAACTAAACACTCCAGGTTGCATCACATTTTGAAAGCCGGATCAATAATCAGTTAATTTCTTAAAACAGAGAAAAGCCTATAAACAGACACTCTAAAAATATGCTTCCACGCCACAAAAGACAGCTAAATACATCACTGGAAGTACATTAATATTTAGAGCAGTTATATACAGAAACCTGCACAGCACCATCAGCAGTAAAAAAAGCCAGCCTCCTGGTAAGAAATGCAATTCTAGAAGATCCCACACCACCACAAGGGTGAACTGTGAGCCACTAATTTTTACAGAAGTAGTTTCCTGTTGAATATAGTTATAACTAACTGATTTATTCCTAACTTTCTGAGGTCAAACACATCAGATCCACTCAAGGAATTGAACCAGAAATAAAAGCATTCTGTTGAAGACAAAGACATTTCTCTGCTTTAGGACTAATGATTTAATTCCATCAAGTTTCCCGATCAGCAAAGCAGACCATTGAGGATGATCCATCAGCAGAAAACAAGGATCGAGATGATGTTACAAGGATGAGCAGCTCCACTCCACAAACTCCAAGGGATTTGCTTCCTCATCTCGCTTCTGGTACAGGGCATGTTGTTGAGCATGTCTGTGCTGGAAACAGTCTTGATAATACAGAGATGTTTTTGTTATTGCTGAATGGTGTTTACACATAGAGTCAAGGCTTTTTCTGCTCCTCACACCACCAAACCAGTGGACAGGCTGGGGGTGCACAAGAAGGCGGGAGGGGACACAGCCAGGACAGCTGACCCCAACTTCCCACAAGGATGTTCCACACCATATGGTGCCACGATCAGCATATAAAGCAGGGGGGAGAAGAAAGAGAGGATGTTGGGAGTGATGCTGCTTGTCTTCCAGTAACCATTACACAGGATGGAGACCTGCTGTCCTGGAGATGACTGAGCACCTGCCTGACCATGGGAAGTGGTGAATGAACTCCCTACCGTGTTTTCCTTGCATGCGTGGCTTTTGCTCTACCCGTTAAACTGTCTTTATCTCAACCCACGACTTTTCTTACTTTTACCCTTTTGATTCTCTCCTCCAACTGACAGTGAGGGGAATGAGCCAGCGCCTATGTGGGTCTTACTGGGGTTAAACCACAACAGCGTCCCACAAATGTGTGAGAGATGGATGGTAGGGAAGCTCCTATACTTATGATAGGAAAACTTATACTGTAGTTAAAAGGCCTAGTCTATGAAACTTGGCTAAAAGAGGGAAAGGAAAACAGGCTATATGAGATGTAAAAGATACAAGTAAAAATAAAGAACTATGTACATAACTAGGAGAAAGTTAAAATAGAAAACTGCAGACAGGCAATCCAGAAAGACTTTTTAATCCCTAGAAATGCTATTTCACAGTCTAATGGACATTTAGGAAGCCTAATGATAGTCTAAGCAATAACCTATTTTTAAATGTAGAATATTACATCTCTAACATGTGCATATATGTACCAGAATATACACGGAAGACCAGCAACAGAAACATGCTGCAGCTAATTTCAGATTGCATCTAATTTTAGATCTTATAATTAACATGACAGTGATCAGAAAGGAAGAATACATAATGAAACAGGTATTGTCTACATCTAATATTCTTTCGCAATGTACACCTTCTGACATAAGAGCTTCCAATAATTTAAATATTTTAATTTGATTTAGAGTCATCTTCTGATTACAGTCTCTCAGCAGGTATGAGCCAGAAATGAATTTACAGCTCCTCTAGGAAAAAACTGAACAAAAAATCCCCACAGGTGGTCACAGTAATTAAGGGGGGAGGGATTGAAGTGTGATTTACAAACTGAAAATTAATTAGAATATTCTCTAGAAGTTAACAGTTGCTAATCCAAGTTAAAAAAACCAGTACAGTTCTACCAATTTTTGCCTGCATTACTACATCACTATTATTTTGATGACACAAACTGCTACACAGAGCAAGAAAATTGTGAGGATACATGCTACATTTGCACACACAGAAACAAAGCGCTGTGGAAATAAACCATCCTCATAGAGTTCTTCAGCAGATAAAGAAAATAAGTACTCTAATGTCACAATATCACAAAAGTTTTTAACTGTATATAAAGAAACTGGGAGACTTCATGAACTTGGGAATAAACTGTACAACATCTAGAATGATACTAACATGGGAACAAGAGAGAGAATAATTCTTCTGGAGTGTGTACCACTAGCTAAAAGTAATGGATTCTGATGTAAACCACGCAATAGGAGAATTATCAGTAATTATCAATATTTGTGTACTCTTTATTTTTAAAGAAATAATTGGAAAAGATACTTTACAATCCTTGGGAAGTTTTGATTTCAACATTTCAGCTACCATAAAAATCTCTTACTATGCTCACACACAAGTGTTGCCTATTTCACAGCAAATAACAATAAAGTACTTACAGAGAACAGCACCAGCACCAAGAGTTTTAAACAAACAGATACTGTTCAAATGCTTTTGAAGTCTCTTGCAGCTGTTTTCTTTGTGAATCACTTACAAGGTGATTTAGTTCAGCAGTTCAAGCTATTTGTGGTCATAACATTTTCCCTTAAAGGTTATCCTTTCATTAGGTCAGTATTCCCATCCTCCTATCTAGGAGTAATTTTGGAGAGAAGACTTTGCTTTTTTGCTCAGCATGAGGATTACAGAATTACAGAGCATTAGTGTTTACATACCTTCATAGAAAGCAAGAACAGTGGTTCAGTTTTCTGTTTGATTTTCAGTAATATTCTATGAATTTAAAGTATCTGATGACTGAGAATGTGTAGCACAGGTGCAGTGTTGACTAACTTGTATTTATTCTCCTTTTCTGTTCTAGAGGAACAAAAGATGGCTCAACTCTTTTCAGTCTCACTACAGGCCACAATGACAACCATATCATCTTTCTGTCAGACATCACTGAAGGACTAAGTACTACTGACACTTATGTCATGTTCAACAAGCCCATCTATTCTCCTCTCTTGCAAATCAAAGGGCCACAGAATGCGATCCAGTGTTTTATGTGTCACAAATACAAAAAGCTTACAGGCAGATGAAGTTTTTCATCTTACTCATTCACAAAACTTCCCAGTTTTGACTGATCTCAAAATTGGTACCGACTGTAACAAGCAATTGCTGGTGCATTTATTTATCTATTTTTCACGTGTGTGTGCTTGTGGATAGGCTGGTTTTACAAACTGAGAAGGCATAATAACGTATGCAGTATCATTTTACCTGATTGCAAAATGATGTCTGCTGATAACTGAATTCACACTGATGAGATATTAGACTATCTTTTCCCTTGCAAAATCTCTCCTGTTGACTGTTCCAAGACGTAACACGCTTAACTACCAGCAGGAATAGGAACCGGCAAGAGAACATCCCTTCTGGTCTCTGCAGCACAGGTTTGTGGTACCTGGTGGGGGGCTACTTCCCTGATGTCTGTTAATGCCCAGGAGTGCCTGCACACACTGCTGGAGACTCCCACGTGAACAAAGAACCAGATCTAGTAAGAAGACATACACGGAGATTCTTGGGGGAGGTGAAGCCAAACAAATTTTCCTCAGTGGAGATAATGAATAAAAAGAAATGCTGCCCTTATTTCATTTCTGTGTATGTTCATCCAAAACACGGATTCAGAGCCGAGTCAAAATTCTGAGACAGGACAGATGATCATTTTAATTATTTGATTTTTACTGAATTCCCAAACTGGGAATATGAGGTGATCATCACCTGTCAACTTATATTTGGTTTCCTGAATTACTTATTGTCAAGGCCACAGTAGGTTTTCATGGATCTCAAATTTCTTGTGTTTAAAAGATTTTAAATGCCACTGTAATGAGGCAAACATTTAAGCATTGTAATTGTGCTGCCATTAAAGGTTTGTGGGAAAACCAGAAATAGGCTAATAAGGAATTATTTACTGTTTTTTGTGAAGTGTCTGTGAAAATCTTCCAGAATAAATTACCCTTCTCTCTCAAAGAAAAAGTTAAAGCTTCCTCTCAAAAATATCCAGCAAAACTACTGAAATTAGCCATGTGCATAAAATCAATATTTTTGTAATGAAGTTTTAAGACTCTGCTATAAAGGTGCGTTTCTAACATCAAATGCGTGTGTTGCTTGTAAACTCTCTGATGATGCAATATTTTAATCTCAGATAAGGTCTTTGCGCCTTGTAAATTCTATTTTTACATTTTCGACTTTGGATTTAATATGGCTGCCAACAATGACAATTCTGCTATTTGTTTCACACATATTGTTCACACAGGAAAATACACAGAATATACTGCATATACTGTTTAGCTTTATAAATGAACAGATTCAATGCTGCATTAATATAGGTAATTTACAGCTAATCAAGTAAGCCTGAAAATCTGTTAAAATCCCCCAATTTCCTGAATTTGAAGTGGTTTTCACTTTTTGCCTCCCTCCAGAAGTTAGTGGCCATTATCCCATGTGCATCCCTTCAACAACCTAGAGCTTTTAACATTGGATCAACTATTCCCATTGTTACTTTTAGTAAGTCGTAAATTTCTCTGTGCTGTGATCGTAATCCCCCACCAAACCAAAAGCCAGTCACTACCGAACAGGGGCTGAATTACTATCTGAGTAATAAAGGTACTGAAAATCAGAAATCCCCAAAAGGCAATTTATTCTAAATTTGCAATTTGTTTCTGTGTGGCAAGGGATCACATTATTTTTTAGTATGACTGTCAAGCTTTAAAAATAAATTATAATATCATCATTTTATGTAACACTCACCTGTTAAAGTACTAGGATATGGACTTGGCACAGCTGAAAATGAAGATGATGCTCCTCCAAAGGGTGTCATTCCTGAAGGCCCACCAAAAGGAGTCATGGAATGACTATTAAAATTAACTGCTGATCCCTTTATTGACGGTGACTGTGTTGCTTGGCTAGAGTCTGATCCATAATGGCTGACATGGGAAATAACAGGCTCTGGAGTATTGTCAGTTCTGTATTTCATGGCTGGACCTTTACCTTCTTTGCTTTTGATGCACCCCATGGTTGCTTCTGCGAGAATGAGAGGGAAAAAAAACCAAAAAAGAATTCATCTCTATGTTGTGCCTTTTGATAATCAACACAGAGGATTCCCAAAAGTTACCAAAACTGCTGGCTTATTACTGTTTCAAAAAGCACCAAAAAACCCACAGCAATTGCTAAAACATGCAGCCTATAAACTCCAATGAAAGTGATCTGGAATAAAATCTAAACTATTCCCAGAATAGAGAAGACCTAACTATTTTCCCTTAGAGCTTCACATACTAGCAGCACATTTGGATTATTCTTCATCCCAGTTCTTTGGTGGATTGCAAGTGGTAAAAGAGAAAAGAGGGGGAAGGGGGGAGAAAGAGGAAACTGGGCAACAGATGCGGTGAGGAAAAGACACTGAAGACCTCCATAGCAGGGTGTAGGCAAAACAGATGTGACAAATCCATAGTCAACTATCCAAAGCAATTAAAGAAAGTAAGTGGGGCATTCCTGCTTTCTTTTTTAAACACCTGTACCATCAGGTCTTGACCAGCTGGTGGTATTACAACTAAGACATTTGAAGATGCAGAGAAAAGTTTTCATTTACTGCCAGCCCCCCAAAATGAAGCGCAAAACCAAACCTGGGATATTCTTGGCCACAGGACAGGGTCATGCTCTACTCTAACCAGAATTAGAAAAATAATTTAGAAGAGTCATTATAACATCCATAGTGGTTTAGAAACTGAACTGTGCCAGGACAGGTGACAATCTATAGATGACAACCCAAGACCGCCACCAGCTCCCACTGTGTCAGAGCTGTTTACTAGGGGAACACCTATTCCCTGCTGATGCAACTGATCAGAGAACAGACATGTCACCAACAATTAGAATTACTGAGTCTTAAGAAGTCACCACCTGCCGTTCTTCAGGTGGTGACAACTAATGGCAGGCATTCCTTGGCTTATCCCAGCTGGGAAACAAATCAGGAAATAAGCAGGAGTCTCTATTAGATGCAGTGCTAGTCTGGCATGAAATTAGTGTATTCTTGCGGGGGGGGGAAAGGTTAAAAATCTACTTTAACTTTGAAAGGACAAACCTCCACAAAACCAGGAAATCAACTGCTCCACATTATCTAATGAAGCAGCCAAAAAAACCCCAATAAAACCAACCAACCACCACCACCAAAAAATCCAGTCTGAAAGCAATAAAACAAGTGTTCTGGTAACTACGACAGTTTCACAGGGTCTAAATAACAATAATATAAACAGTGTTTCCCACTGTGTGTTTAACTATTTTTTCCTTTTCAATTCCCTCCTATCTTGTTAAGTATTAGGCACAAAAATATGGAACAAAGTAAATCTTTCTAAACAAATACTATCTTAATATAGTCACATCAAGAGAAATTAATACCCTCTGTATAACCAACTATTACAATGGAAAAGATACTGTAATTTCCTCAAGAACTGTGAATCAGACATACTGGAAAGAAGGCGGCCTGTAGCTGGTGAAACCTTATGAAATTTACTGCTCATAAAGATTAAGAATATTCACCCTGTCAAGTCAGCCCCTAAATGCTACAATATAAAACAATTAGTGGTGTTGAAACAGGCAGGAACAAAGTCAGATAATGGCATTTCTACAAATTTCACCTGAGAGTTTTACATTGAATAATGAATCATCACAAAAATAACGTTTTATCTTTTTCTTTTTTTTTTTTTTTTTTTTACTTCTGATGCTACCATTGCCCATTTATTAATTGTGCAAAACCATTAATGGAACAGGACTCAACTGCATGCATGAAGAATGTAATGTGCCTAAATATCTTACAAAAGGCACCTTACACTCTACAGCAGAAAAGCCAGTTATCAAATCACGATACAAGTCAATCAAATGCCCAGTCTCATCCTTTTAATCTCTACCACTGCAAATAGATTCTGCAATTTGTACCACTTCTTTTTTTTTGCCATGTGGCTGCCTATGGTGAATGATTGCTTTACTCTGAGACCCATTTCTTTGACTCTTTAAAACTGCCAAGTTTTCTGCTAACACTGAGTAAAAGTCCAATCACCTCTGCAAATGTCTTTGATAACAGCACCGATTCCTTGCCTTTGGCTGAAACTTCATCATCATGCATGACTCTGAAGTTCAGCACACTATTTATATTAATGAAGTAGATTAAAAGGGAAATGTATGGACATTTGTATGATTAAATGTTCATCGCAAATATTTTTCCTCCCCTGTTTCTGGCATTTGGTTAACCTGTAACAGGCTGATAAGACCTCAAGATTAAGAATAAATAAATAAATGAATGAATGAAACCATTTCCCAAGTAAAACTGCTGGATTCTGCCCATGGTATTGCTTATTTGGTCAAATGGCAGATGTCAAAGCTACACCCTTCACTGCGGTTACAACTGCTATCGACAGTTACGTGCTCACCCAAACAAGTGGTGGTTAGCAGCAGGAAGTTACCATTGGTACACTTGAATGCTGCAAAGAAAAGCACTCACTGAAGACCAAAATTCATTCTAGAGAAATAGCCTCTCCCTTGCTTCTCCCCTCCCCAGACATTTCATGTTAAGGTAATCTTCTTTCAGAGGTTAACAAGATTAACAACAGGCATTTAATCAGCACTTCAAAGAGAAAGACATTCAGAAATCAGCAGCGAAAAATTTAAAATCTCTACTTTTGTAGCCACATACCTACAAAACAAAATTAAGGAAGCAAACTCCTTCACTTTTAAAAGGCAAAAAAGTAGGTGGAAATTACTACAAAATACTGTGCATGCATTTATAAGGAGGAATTAGAAGAATGAGGGGAAGAAAGATGACATAAACCAAGACTGAGTGGTAGGGAAGGGAAAAATGATTGCCCACTCTATGGGGGGAAAAAAACCAATGACTTATTACTGTTTAGTCTAGTAATACATTACTGGATAGGGAAAAAAACCTAATCCCTAAGCAGCTGGTACGGAATGTTGGATTTGATTATTCTGGTACTGCATTTGTTATGAAAAAATGTATGTAACTGAAATAACTTTATAACTATTTTTATCACCCTTTGTTTGACCAGCAACAAAATATAAAGGAACACATTTCTGTCACTTAAATTCCTGGCACTCCCTCTGAAGCACGGAACTCATTTTCAAAATAGATACATATGATAAGTTCCTCTTTGCTCTGCAGAAGTCCATCTATTCAAAGAAATACTGGCCCAAGGTAGGTAATTCCCAAGCCACTGATTTCCCATTAGTTAAGTCATTATTTTAGATCAGACTGGTGCCTGAAGAAAACTGCTTGAGTAACTTCATCTTGTTCTTTCTTTGAAACAAATACTCTTCTATTGATTCTCAACAGCATGCCCATGAGTTTGGTGGAGGGATTAGGAGTCAGCCTGCTTGAGGTCTATCAGGAAATCATGTTCAGAAAGCCATGGAGTAAAAGCACAGATCTTTTGTTCTCTTTCTGGATAAAAACAATCATATGCTACAACATTTTCAAGAAGAAACAGTAGTTGAAAGACTACTGGCAGGACATCGGAAGGTTAGCAGGTTGCCCACAAAAATCAATAAAAGAATGATGGTACTCCAAGAAATAGTCATCAAATAAGACGTCTAACTTGACTTGGGCTTTTTGGAGAAGTCATACAAGGGTCTAAAGTTCATTGTCGTTCAATACTCTACAAACACCTGAGACAATGCCAGAGGATCCTTAATAAACAAGAGATCTCCAAGAAAGTCAATTCTGCCCTCTTTTCTTCCCAACTCCTTTTTACAGTACTGCTGCATCACAAGAAAACCTCTGTTCAACAACAATTGAGAAGTGTGGCCAGTAAAGTCTGTGTTTTTATTTTCTGCTTTCCTTTCAGAAGGATGACCTACCAGCCCACAAAAATTAAATTTTTCCTCAAGAGCCATCATATCCTAGGATACCGACAACATGGGATATGAACATGGGGTATGAATGCAGCCTCATTCACCCAGGTCTGAGAGGTGGGTATCACAAAGGAAACACTTGTTCATCCAACATGTCTTTACTCTTTCCAGTCAGCAGTTATAAAAGTTCTCTACTCAATGGTTTTCCTTGAGGCACAAAGAAAGATCTCCCACTGGCATGAAGGAAGATGCTAGAGCTTTCTTTGAAAGAGGCGATTTTAACACAGGTGGATAAACTGACAATCTGTAACAGCCAGCTGCCTCAGAGAAAAGCAATCTGCAAATGCCTCTAAACACCATATTCATTTCCTCCCCTTACTCTACCCACCAGTTTCAAGGGCTAAATGTTAGCCTCTGAAACACTGAAGGCCAAAAGCTGGGAGAGCCTCACATTTGTTTCACTTGCTGCAGTGAATTTGATAATAAAACCCCTTTGCTAGGAAAATGAAACAAAAAGCCCACACAAACAAACAAACAAAAAAAAGGCACCAAAACCTCAACAAGCAAACCCACATAAACAATACCACAAGAAAAATGAGGACTTTCCTCTTGGGGCCAGCTGGAGGTACTCTTCTGATCTTGCACTTCTGTTATAATAAAGCTCATGCCCAGATGCTTCTGGAGACTTGGTCATGATGTAAGGCGGCAAATGATGACTGCGTGTAGCCATTCTGACATGCCATGAAGAGAAAGACACTCTAGGCAGTTGCTCTCTTCTCAACCTCTAAACTAAACCGGGTACTAAAACCATACAAGAACTAAATGCAAGAGGAAGGGCAAAAGAAGAATCATTAAGGGGAAGGATGGGCTACAACATTTATTTTCTCCATTCCCTTTGACTACTGAAATGTACATATGGCCAGAAAGAGCACACACATTTTTCAGTATGATGAGCTGAGTTAAAAGAACAAGCAAGTCAAGTCTCTTTCTAGACAGATAAAGCAAGACTGCAAATATTCTCCTGCCTAAAACCAACAAAAAAACCACACCTCCATGCTACATAACACAAAAAAAGAATTTGAGTCAAAATTGCTAATAAAAAGACAAAAACAACAACAAAAAAATAATTGAAGATTTCCACTCCTCTACCTTCACTTCTCAGCATTAGCAAAAGTAAGTATTTCTTTTTTTCTGTCAAGAAAAGAAGCATCCTCACTTCTCAATTGACATTTGTGAAAAAAATGTCTTCAAGAACTTTCAACTAAAGTCATGATTGAAAGTTATTAAAATTTCATGTAATGATGAAGACAGGATATTCTGTGGAAAGTTAGCTAATGGATCCATTAGCCAACAGCTGACAACTTGCTCAAACAAGTACGAGCTGCCTCCATATGTCACTGGAAACATGCAACCTATATACTGGCTTTTCGAACACTAGGCAAACAATGCAGAGCATCTGCCAAACAGCTGGTTTCAGGCTGTGGTATTGAAAATCATTTATTAAAAGTGACATAGACTAAAAGAAACGAGGATAACCAGAAAAGAGGCTAACAACCCCTTTGGCCAATACCAAAATATTCAGCTAATTCAGTCCATCTTTAACAGGTCACTGCTTTGGCATAAAAATATGGGTGAGCTTTCTTATCTACAAAGCAACCCCGAATGTTTTTAAAAGAAAATAAACTAAAGAATTGCCTTGTGTTCTCTGCAAATTATATGCAATTTTAAAAAATTATGCAGTTTTTATCATGCGATATAATTTCACTTTTAAGAGCTGTCAAATTACAAAGTTTATTTTACCATGAACAACCTATGGCTTTTCAAAGAATGATGTTCTACTGGATTCAGTTTTATAATTAGCAATAACATTAGTGTAATGAGACTTTAGAGAGTCTGTATCATTATGCATTTAAAGTGCAGCTGACATGACCTTGTAATTAATGATCTAGTAAGGAGCAAAAAGTGAAGGAAGATGCATTAAAAAAGAAAAAAAAAAGACAACTGAAGCAAGGATTTAGGTCACTAGAATTTCAATGTTTACCACATGTCTTCAGTTCAACCCAGAAAAATATCTTCATCACTGACTAATGCAACCTGAGATTTTTGATCCTAATGTTTCTATAGACCAAACCATACTTTCATTGTGTCTATACAAACATATTCAAGGAAAAATTCTGTAGCTGCTGTGGTAATGCTTTTGATTTCATAGAAGCCTCACAAATCCCAGAATGTTTGCTAATCAAGCTGCAGCTAGCAAAACTCAGAGGACTCTGTGCAAAGAGAGAAAAACAAGTGAGTACAAAACTGCTTTTCTAGCTGGAAGTTTTTCATTTCAGTGTTAAAAGCTGTTGGAAAGACTACCTATTTCTGTTCAAGTTTTTTACAGGAATCAGAATTTTAAACTGGCATTAAATATTGACTGATCTTCAACTGGAGGAGCTAGCTACCTGGCTGACAAGATCAGTACAACAGTGCTCTGAAGGAACACCAAACCTCAGAACACTATCTGGAAATAGGATTTAGCAGGAATTCCATTACAAAAAAAAAATAAGTGGTAAGTGGTCAGGAAAGACAGACTCCTACTACAGAAAGCCTACTGTGATTTTAAAGACTATTCTATTCAAAAGCATTCTAGTTCAGTATTGTGTCTTTCCGAGAGACCTTTGCCTATGAACAGGAGCTCTTCCGTCACCATTGGCATGAACTCTGACAGTGAGTAAGATTGTCTCTCTGTAGAATAAGTAACCAGCAGGAAATGCCTTAGAAGATGAGAAGAGCAGGACGAGCACAGACAGCTCCAACTTCCACCAATCCGTAGCTCAAAGTCCGCAGCCAAATGGAGACTAAGGACTCGGCCACATGACAAAAGTCATACAGGTGTGACCTAGCTTATGAATTTAAACTAACATAGTTATGTTAATGCAACATCTGCAGAGGATTTGCATTCTAGTATATGTCTTTACTTGAATTCTTTTACGCTGCCTGGTTTAAGGCAGAATAATCATATCCCAGAAAATAAAAATAGTTACTGCCATAATTATACAGATTTAAACATCATGACTTTCTGTTCTAGACAAGGCTTCTGAAAACCCACAGGAGGTGAGTGTTGCAGCCAAGACCTGGACTGAGATGTTCCAATTTCAACTATAGCGGCCTGACTTTCAGTAGGGTTTCCTCTTCCAAGCTGTTCAAACATCTGAAAAAGCACATTCCCATCATCAACCTCCTTATCTCCCAGTTACTCAACACCAGCAATCTTCACTTCAGCTTGAAACTGCCTTCCCTGTGTGCAAGGCAACAGAAAACACAAAAGAAGGATGATGCTGGGTGAAAAAAGAAAAAAAACCAACAAACCAACCAGAACATTTTGTTCCCCACCAAACCCCTACACTCCAAACCCAACTGCAGTAGGCACAGAGCCTGCTGGGGGATACCTGACTGCCAGAAGGAACTGCTTCTAACTTCCAGAGCAGAACAGAGAAGAGAAAATACGTAAAATTTAAATGGTTACACTTATTTTTTTAAAAAAAAACTATCAATGCCTAAATAGAACTTCTGCATTGAGGAAGTTTGTTTTGGGGATCTGTTCTGGATTTTCAGTGAAGTTGGCATACTGTTCACATCCACAAAGAGTGAAAATAATTCGAGCTTTTGTACATCCAAGAAAAACCCTGCTGATGAACCTGAGGCAGATGATGCAAAATACACAACACTGACAAGATACACAACCTGATGGATTAATTTCATTTATTCCAGCAATCAAGGTCACAAGGGAGGGATTAACTAGAATATCAGAACTGCAAAACCAATTTTATGTGCTTATAATATATAATACATATACGAGGCTGTTTTTAGAGTTACAATGTCTAGCCATACAATTTTAAGCCTTCACCACACAAAGACATCCTCTCTGACAACAGATGATATCACAGACAAACAACCAATACATTGTCTAGACAGCATTACTGCTGCTCCACTGTCCCAAACATTTAAGTACAGAGTCAATAAATAATTGCAAGCAGAAAAGGACAATTCTGTGGTTCTGCTCCAGTGCAATAGCCATTTTTAGTATTTTATAAATAATAAGAATTGTATTGAAAACTAAAAGGCTCATATATTCAAGAAGTCTTATACATTCAAGATTGTTTCAGATTACAGTAAAATGCATGTCATACCTTGTCAAAACTATCTAGCCCATTTCAGGCAGGATTTAGGAACTAATGTATAAATAGAAAGATTTTGTTTCCATTAAATCCTATTAAGGAAACAACAAAATGTATGCTTGGTACCACAGAACATTTTCATACATTCAGCTTTCAACCATTCTATTTCAGTATATTATTTCCAAGAAAGGATACCTCCAAAAGTTATTCAAAAAGCAACTTTTACATTCTGTTTTCTGGGTCTCACAGCAGCAGGAAGCATGCAAACTGCCTTCCCAAAGGACATCTGCATTACAGAAAAAGTAAAACTTATATGGTAAAAAAAGAATTTGCAGCAATTTTTGTTCTGAAAAATTCTATGATAATTTAGGAAGCAATTTCTTTCAAAGTTCATCTATGAAAATATAGATGAAAAATGGGCTATAACATTTGCAAGCTTTCCAAATTCAGAGATACTGAAATTCATATGAATCTATAGTATATTTCATCTCAGCTGGGCACAGAGCTGAAGTAGCAATTACATTTTAAGCTGACAGAGGAACTCAGCATCAGCAAGTATCCAGTTGCAAATTCATTTAATCAACTTAGAAATACAAAGGAAAGGAACAGTCACAGGAATTGGGACAATTAATCAAAAAAAAGACTTATAATAAATGACTTACATCCACCCACATTATAGCACAGGAACACTGCTAGGGAATCTCATGGAACTCAGAAGTAATTTATTTGGTGTTTGACACACTGTTACTTAACATTTGCACATACCTGCTTTGTTGAGATGAATTTTCTCAGCTACTGTTTGCCAAGTGTCACACTAAGTTGAAAGCAGATTCCCCTTCATTCTCAATGTTTTTTTTATCCGAATATAATTGACACTATTAGCATGTAAAGAAAAATCAGTAATTAAAGTATTTAAATCCAATTACTGACAAAATGCTGCCACTCATTTATTCAAGGGCCAGATACCCAGATCTCCTTCAGCAATTAGCTCTTTGCTGAACAACAGGAATTTCAAGAAGCCAGCTGGAAAATATCAACCTTTTGACTAAAATAAAAAGTGAAAGTACGTATAAACAATTACAACCACACATGTACACTGTTCTTCATGATTCAATAGCTTGTGTTCTCCTTTTAACATCAACAAGTAGTGAAAAGTACAATTAAATTGTAAAGAAATTCAAAATTAGAACAAAAAAACAAGTAAGATGACACCTGCTAAGTAACACCTTTATTAAAAGGGAAGAGCTGGATGCTGTTTTAACTAAACAAGAATTATTACCCTAATAGCTATCATTACTGCTATTCTACTGCTTTCCATACTGACAAACATAATAGTATTCATAGACAAGAAGGCCAGGCGAAATTACCTTAATTAGCCTGTCAGGCATCTTGCACAATAGAGGCCATATGGTTGCATTAAATTAATTCCTCTTTTTATGGTTTTGAATGTATGCACATGCTCAAATTCATTCAAAGTGACCTGTATGAAAAGTTCACCCACGCTGGGCAAGTCCTAAATTTTAAACACAGCAACCACTAAAAGTACATGCCTTGTGTCCCACCTGAATTTAATGCAACTATCCAGCCAGCAGTCTTGTTACACCCTCACCTTGGAGCCCTAAGACCACCCTGTTTCCATTCCCTGTATAAGCAGACCACGGGCATGGGCAGGGACATCTTTCACTGATCAGGCTGCTCAAAGCCCCATCCAACTTGACCCTGAACACTTCCAATAACATGGTATCCACAGCTGGCCTACCTGTTCTGGGGCCTCCACACTCTTATCGTAAAACATTTCTTCCTCATACGTAATGTAAATCTCCTCTTTCAGTTTAGAACTATTACACTTGTCCTGTTACTACAGGCCCTGATAAAAAGGTCTCTCTCCACATCTCTTATGAGATGCCTGTATATCTTCAAAGGCCACAGTAAGTCTCCCTGGTGCCTTCTCTTCTCCAGGCTCTAGTAACCCCAGTTCTCTCAGCCTTTCTTCATACGAGGAGTGTTCTATCCCTCTGAGTTTCTGTGGCCCTCTTCTGGACCTGCTCTAACATGTCCATGCCCTTCTTACACTGTGGATGCTAGAGCTTTTGCAGTACTTCAGATGGCATCTCCAGAGCAGAAGGGCTGCACCTCCCTGAACCTGGTGGTCACACCTCTTTTTATGCTCCCAGGATGTAGCTGGCTTTCTGGGCTGCAAGCGTACACTTTTGGGTCATGCCCATCCACCAGTACCCACACCCCAGGTCCTTCTCTGCCAGCCTGACTCAATTTGCTCCTCCCTCCAGCCTGTGCTGATACCTGGGACTGCTGTGACTCAGGTACAAGAAGCTTGCCCTTTACCTTTTTCAACTTCATGATGTTCACATGGGCCCATCTGAGCCTCTAGTATTTATTTTAGCAGCAGCCGCTGTCCCTTATGATTCTCAGGTCTTTTTCAGTACTGCTCTAGAATAGAAATTCTGAAATATCCTGAAAGCACAGTTCACATCCTTCTTGCTAGGAGTACAATAATTTTGCTGTATTAAGCAGGCATGACTTAACTAATCCAAATTAATCCAACAGTGGAGCTGCGAGACAAATTTTTTGGGGAAAAAAACACCCCAACAGAACTATCACTTATCTAAAAATAGAGACAACAGGACAATGGTAACAGTCTCACCATTACCCTACCCAAGGTTTCTCATAATTATCTCCGATACTTCATTCCCTGTTCATCACCTATGCTGCAAGAACCTGGCACTGTGTTTTGCAACATGCATGGAGCTCAGCCACGCAGCAGCTCTACCTACTAAGCTCATCTGCTTCTGCAGGCATAAGACACTTCTGCCGCACCTCATCAAACACACTGCAGAAGGAAAGCATCCGCTTTCTTCTTGTCTTGGGAAGCAAAACTGGCTTATTTGTAGGCTACAGTCAGAAAAATTTTGTTCCGAAGGTGGGCATTCTGCAAGTGCTTTTGTAAGCCTGCTACCAAGAAACCCCCAAAACTCAAACCCAAACCAAACTTAATTGTTTTCCAAAACAAGCTACTTTCTCTCACAATCATATTGTTTCATTCGCCTAAGGAATCAAAACACTGAACTCTTTCCAGTTCCAGACTAGCAATTAAGAGTGACATGTACTGGCTGTACCAAAGCTGCAATGATGGCATGTAATGGAAAACCACACAACATTCCCTTCCTACTGGCTTTCCTCTAGATTCTTCCTCCCTTGATTTTTTGCTCTACCACTGAAAACTGTTGAAAGGGATTTAACCACAGCTCATAAAAGCATTCCTGAAAAAGAAGTCAAAGACAAACTTTTCCTGCAGGATGAAGTGAGACAAGGGGAATCATCTCAGCATTCCCTGTGATGGGAGGTTCAATAAATACAGCTCAAAAAATATTGAAGTCTTCAGACATCTATATTACAGATGACATCAGTTTTCTGTTCATCTTTTTTAAAGGTTTTCCATATTTGGCAATGGGCCTTCCCTCTGATTTAGCATTTTCCAGCTCAGATTACTCCTTACCATACAGGCAACACAATTCAAGCAAGAACGAGCCAGCAGCATGTAAAACACATTATCAGGCTCAACTCTGCACACAACCACACAATTGGTGAACACAACCAATAGCTTTGATAGTCACTCTACAGGATACAAAATAAAACATGAATAGATGAGAGAAGGGTGTGAAGAGGAAAGTGAAGAGATGCTAGGGCAACAACTAGAGTGTTACAAGTTCTCTTTAAAAATGACCAGAATATCAAAGAACAAAGAAAAGAGCAACAGTTTTGTCATGTTTCATGTAGGTAAATACTGTTAACCTACAACAGGGTATAAGCCAGTACAAAGACATACTGCAGTTTTCATAGATAGGTTCAGATAATGCTCTACTAAACAGGTATGTAAAATGCCTTGGCCATTTTGTGTTCTCAATCACTCTGGTACTTTATTTTCAGGAGTACACAGTGTATACTTAAAGATTCTCCTTGGGCTAAATAACTACCATTTAGTAGCAGATCTTCTTGTTCCTAACCAGTAAGCAGAGCCTTTAGCAATACTCTTTTGACTCCAAAAGTATTGACAGAAGGAAGCACAATTTCCATTTTAAGTGAATGTTAAATTGAAGGGTGGGGGAAGATATTAGGGACTGAGCAGAAGTGTGCATATCAAACAACCTATTCTTCAGTAACTTCCACGAGTTATTCAAATTTTGGTCACATGTCAGAAGAATTTAGACTATGAGTAATAATGAAAGAAACAACAAATTAATAGTACTTAAATAGAATTAATGCTACCTGATAGAAACATTGCAAAGGCAGAACATCTCATCTACAAAAATGAATAGCATGCTTAAAAGAGCGAAAATACATACTTTGCTGAAGATTTGACAGCTCCAACTGAAAATTTCAATAAACTCAACTATTTATTGGAAACAAACTAAAAAAAAAATATAAAATTTCTATTTTACCATGTTGCCACAGAGCAAGAGAAAGGGGAGAAAGCCTTGCTCCATGTTTTTCCTGGAGGGTGGGGAGAGGCCTTTCAAGACCTTTCATATGTTTCTCTTATTCATTTGTGCTGTGGTCCTTCTTATACTGATCTAAACTAATGGTTTACAAACACATTAAAACTCCTATTTCTCATTTTGCATAAACTAAAATAGGAAGCTGTATCTGAAAGTTAAAGGTGCTCCCTATCTAGCAGAAATGGGACTTCTTTGCTAATCTTCTAAACCTCAAAATTGCCTTAAGTCCTCACCAGTTTTACAAACTTAATGCTTCTAAATGTCATCCTTAAAGCAGGAAGCAACTCAGTAAGATCATCCCACAGGTTAGCTTTAAGAATCAATTTTGCATATTTTTAAACACTATCTTCTAGACCAAACATGAAATGAATCTGCTGAAAACCAGCTTCTGTTGTTTGGAGCAATTTGTGGACTTCTTGCTGCCAGAATCCACTGCTATTCACAAAGAATACTACTAATAGTGATAATCATGAGGGTGAGTATAATTAGAATAAATACCTTTACCTTCAGCCACCAGAGAAGTGGCAGAGTTCACTGGTGACTGGTCTAAAGACAGGTAAGATGCGCACAACACATAGTATACCACAAATACACAGAAAAAAAGAAAGGAAAAAGCAGTGTCAAGTAACTTCCTTGGAACAATCTTACAGGGAAGGAATAGGTAGCACTTCATATTTCTACCAAATACTAGTTATAACTAAACATGAAGAAGGGGTATTGTCACCAAGCAATGTTCAGTATCAAGTGCAGAACTCAGCAATTGCTCCTTAACTCACACACTGACAGGTTTGCATTTCCTGCTCCTACAACACCCAGCATTAAACTGTCAGAATAGTGACGGGGAGAATTACGCAGCCATTCCCAACTGGTAAGGACTACTAGGATTCTTTATGTTCCCCTCTTGCAGGGAGGTGTTTTTAATAGGAGTGCCTAGCAATTTCTATTTGACAAATGCCCTGCCAGTGTTAAGGGCTGACAATCTCCTTCATCCATCTTCCGGTCTTCCTGCAGTATGTCACAGCTGCGACTTCTGACTTTTGTTGGTTTTTTTAGAGAGCTGAGAACTGTTTTACATCCTTTTCAGAACAAGAGTCCAAACGTATCTGTACAGCACCCAGTTCTCCAAGTCAGAAACCCCCATAACCCTTCAGTTCCAAGTTTGCAACCGTTGATTGATTTCCCCTAAGCTCCTAATGAGGAACTCCTCCTTACGTTTGTATCTGGTGAAGGAAAAAGTTCAAAGGATACGGGTTTGTATGATACACATAACCTTAAATGTTGTTGGTAGTTATTTTCTAATTCCAAACTACTTTTCTAGAATGTTCAGGCTGATATATGAAATAAAAAAAAAAAATGTTTTAAAAATCAGCCTTTAGTATACAACTGAACACAAGCAAAACAGGATAGAAGTGATACAATAGAATGGGATTGTAAGAATTTCTTATTTTTAATTCAGGTATAAGGATAGAGTCTGATGGAAGGATTTGATCAGTGTTATTAAGGGAATAATGTTGCCACATATTATGACATAAAAAGCAGAGTTCCTGAAAGAAAGAGGAAGGAGGAGATTGCCACTGACAGGAATCAAAAACTATAAACAGGAAAAAGGGGTTGAGGGGGCTGGTGTGTGAAGAGTTTCAAAGCATGGCAGAGTGAGGAAGCATGGCACAGCATGGAAAGTGCTTTAAAAGGATACCAGCCACTCCAAGTGTCTGCTCCAGACAAACAAACAAAAATTAAGGAAGGTATCTCCACTGCCTACCTTTTGCTCCTGAAAATGTGAAGGCTGGACCACCCTGCACAGATTTCCTGTACAACCAGCGGAAAGACACTGGCTCCTCTAGAGGAGCAATGATTTTAAGGACACCCACATTATTTTTTTTATCCCTAGCATTTAACAGAAAGTCAAGAGCAGAAAGAAAATTGTGTTATATGCCCTGCTCTTCTCATTATGCTAGTCTCTGTCGTCATCCCTGCATCCCAAAAATCAAACCAGTTGGCAAGAAGACTAGTCAGCCTCGCAGAGCTAGATGCTTAGAAATTAGGTAATGTGAATATATCCTACTTGTTAAGCTTCAAATCTGCTGTAAAAGAGCAGCTTCAAACAACCCAAAACATGAAACAGGCTAGAGTGCTGATTTTAAATATTTGAAACACAACCATGGAAATAAAAAGAAGACTTCTACTCAACCGCTGTGCCAGTCAAGCTAGTGTCCTTTTAAATAATTCCCTAGCTTAAACTAATGACATTTATAGTTGGTAATGGACTTCAGGTGGAATTAATCTTCCAAATTTAGACATCCATCTGGGGGTGAGATGAATCATGCAGTGAAAGTGCTTATTTCTCTCCACTGACTATAAAGGGAGCCTACAGAACTAGCTCACGTATAGGCAGCCAAAGCTGCTAATGTTCAAGTTTACTTTGCATAGCGTGCCTAATGGTTGTCGTCTTCTATGACTGAATCAACAACCAAAAAAAAAGCTAGTAAAGTTTTCTTTAAACAAGGTGAGAAGCAGCACTGTCCTAAATCAGCATCTGGAATTAGCTTAAGTTGTGTCTGCAAACAGTAGCACTGTCGCTGTTTTCCCCTTGCATGACATTAGAAATGTTCATGGAAAAATAAGGACACCTTTTAAATAACCCCCATCTTACATCTTTGTACAAATCTTAACAATGCAACCACACATAGAAAGCTACCCAGAATCCTATATTTTCATAAAATGATGCATAACTGGATGAAAATATATTACTAAGTCTACTAACTGCCTATACTCAGCCTAAGCTCTAATAATATTTCTACATAAAGAGGGGACTTGGGATTCAAAAATCAGTGACACAGTACAGCATACTACTAAATCAAAGTAATTACTAAGACTGAATCAAACAGTAAAACTTTCTCTGACTTGTGCAGCTGACACCTTAAAAAAAAAAAAGGAACAGGGCAGCTATATTAAATAGTATCCTCCTGTTTCAAATAGCATGAATCTTCTCAAATGCAGTATTTGTCCAGCACAATCTCCTTTTAACGTTACTTTTCCATTTACAAGTAGAGAGGTCCCTTGATTATTTCAATAATCTTAGAGACACAAAGAAGTATATTTTTACCGATAACCTGGTCACATACAACAGAGAGGTACAGGGTCTTAGGTTGTCTGGGGGAGGGAAAGTCAATGCAAAAAATCACCTTAAAGGGCTCTGAAGGAAAAGCAGAAATTACCAGCCTGCAGACAACCCAAACCATGCATGTGTTTGATCAATATTCACTGAAAAAAACTCTTTCCCTAAAGGCACTGTATTGCGTGAGGAGCACATGAGAGAGAGGCAACTGGAAGCGCATTCATTACATGACCAAAAAAGTACTATATATCAGTAAGAGGATGAAGTAATGCGATATTAAACCATCGACTCACACATACCTGCAGTCCTACCCTTGATCTGAACACAGTCCTTTCCTCATGGATATTTTTTATTTTGGTGTCACACACCAGGTCACAGAAAGAAAAAGAGTATGTAACCAGAGGACTTAAACACCCTCTAAATAGGTTAGCACCCCATTTTGGGCCAAAGTGCTACTGCTAGAAAGGATTCTGGAAAATGAGTAACAGAGAAATCAAACTTAAAAAAGGGATGGGCTTTACAACAAAGTAATGGCTGTAGTAAGCAAGACCCAAAGCTCTATGGCCATTCAAATACCCTCTCACCAACAGCACCCAACAATAGACAACAAGTGAAGCCTGTAAGAACACAATAAACATGCAGTAATACTTCCCCAGAATACTCTGTGAGCCCCTAACGGTTTGCAGAAGCAGGATTTCCTGAACAAGAATAGGTATTTTCCTTTGAGGATTCTTCTTCCATGCAACAGCACTTTCCCTCTGCACTGATGTAATGTTTAGCTTCCTTAAATTCCTGAGGCAAGAAATTCTATAGCTTAATTACATGTTCTGTTGAGAACCACCTCCTTTTGTCTGTTTTCAATTCATCAGCTGTTTCATTAGATACCTCATACTATGTGCGCACGGTGAATAAACACTCCCTATTTATGTCCCGTTGATCTGCTGAACACTTTATAGGATTCTGTGACAGCAGTTCTTGGTCACCTTTTTTACAATAATGAATTCAGCTGCTTTTCTTACAGATAATTGCTACAGATTTGCTCTTCCTTAAAACTACATTCTTTTAGAGATGGTGACAGGGAGAGGAGGGATCAGGGCAGAACTACATAAGATAATTCGAGTACAATCATTATTCTCTCTTTCATTCCTAACCACTTCTAGTGGCAACAGTCAGCTTTGAGCTCATTTTTTTTAGATGAGATGGCAAGCTTGCTCCTCTGCACCTCCAAATATATCATGTGAAGCAATTTATAAGAAATTTCATCTGCCATTTTAACAACATTGCTCAGCAACTGGACAAGTCCATGCACAGAGGTCTGCCTTGCATCTGCTACCCATCAGTAAAGGCTATGAGCTCACTTTTATTTAATATCCTTTATGAACTTGAATATTCTCCACTAATATAACTCCGGAGAATTGTTACCCTCCACCCTTCTGCACTCCATTTACTCCAATTCTCCCTTTCTTGCATTTTAGTCATTAATGTAACCATAAAGTTCTCTTCCTGTATCCTATGGCTGCTTAGTTTCTCCAAAATTCTCTGCTGGGGGCCATTGTCAAATGCCTGTTGGACATCCAAGTAAACTACTTCTGTCAGATCTTAGTTATATATGTGCTTGCCTTCAAAAAATCCTCCAGTGAGGATTGTGCAAAACGTGACATCCCTTCACAGCAGGCTCTTAAGCCTTCCTCAACACATCATGTTTATCCATGTCGTCTTCATTATTATTTTGACTGATTTACTTGGAACAGATGTCAGCCTTACTGATCTGTAGTTCCCCAGATCTCCCCGGATGCCTTTTTTGTTTTAAACAAAAATAAAATCAGTGCCACATTCAAATTAAGACATTATAGATCATACATAAATGATTTTATATCTTAGCTAGATGCTGCATTTGTTGCTTAGTATCTATGGCACAATACTCCTTACTTGCTTGCCATTTGTAAAGCCATGCTTCCTCTAAGTGCAAAAGCAAGCCTCTCTAAAGAGATGTAAGTGGGTTTTGTTTCATTTCCTTAGAAGGTTTAAGCTGTGTCTTTGGAAAGATCAGTAAATAATAAAGATTCACCGTAAGAGTAATACTACAAATATTTAGTTCTAGCAAAAGAACACCCTTATGTTTCCACTCTGTTCCATATATATATATATGCTCTTCCACAGTAGTAGCCATTCAACTATTTAATAGCTGTCCTAATTACCAGAAAACACAAATGAGCTTGTGAAAACAATATTCATTTGCAAATGAGACAGTATTCAAAGGGAAGTACAACTTTTAATGTCTTGCTAGACAACTGGAATTGATAACTTCTGTGGAAACTGCAACCAATCAGCAGACAACTTGAGACACGGACTAAATCAAACCAATTTTCAATATACACAGGTATTTTTACCCTCACCAATTGTGTGAAGTTGCAGTTTTGTTTCACAAGGTTTCTAAGTGACCTGTAAATTTCACGTTCAAGTTCACACACTTTTTCTTCAGCACAGTGCTGACTTTCACCTTATTTTTTACTCACAAGTCCGAAGAAGAAGAGTTGAAAATGAGTCCTACCTTAGTAAACTGATCAGGTGCTTTTCTGTGACTCAAGCTCAAATTCTAGGTTTTATTATTACTACATTTCTATCGGTGAGATGTTAAACATAATGTGTTTAAATCCACATTCAACTGCTTCAGCTCCTTTTTCTCCTCTATATTTTGTATTAGTCTAACGGAAGTCCTTATTTCTAACACCAACAGAACAGCATGAACTCATCAATTCAGTACGTTTAGTCTAAATGTAGGGAGAAAAACAAACAAAAAACCCAACCACTTTATCACCATTACTAAAAAGACCATTGAAGCAAGCATCCTAAGTTTTTACAGCACTGAGAAAAAATGATCCTATCACAGATGTTGAAAAAATACCTTTCCAAATAAGAAATTAAAACATTTCCTTGATTTAAAAGGCTCTGGTGCTGTTCACGTCTTCCAGGCAGTAGAGAAGTTAACAGTATCCCTGCCACTGCTGCCATGGAAGTGGGGAGGGGATGCAGCAGACTATAAAGCCAAACACAGACTTGATATAAATAGCAGAAAGCTAAGAAACGAAGAGAACAATGCAGTTGGCTGTTATCTCCCCACTTTCCAAGCTGTCATAAGAAAGCTGACAGAAAAAAAAAATATAATTCAATAAAATCTGGCTGCCAAAACAAACATACAAAAATATTCTGCCTTACACCACCTGTGTTTTGTTTCATTTCAACTACCAAGCTTACTGTGGTGGCCCTCTCAAATCCTTTCATGAAAATCACACAACAGCTGAAGTTGGAAAGGACTTCTGGATGCCTACCTACTCCAACCCCCCCTGCTAAAAGGCATGTCAACAACAGAAAGCTGCTTAGGGCCGTGTTCAGCTGGGTTTTTAGTTACTGCCAGGAACGGAGACTCCACAACGCTTTTGATTCACCTGTTCCAGCGTCGTATCACCCTTACAATAAAAAACTCAACATGTTCTTTTCTTATGTTCTTACGTATTACAATTCTTACCCACTGCCTCTTGTCCTGTCAGCGGACAGTCCTGAAAGGAGCCTGGCTCTCTCCTCTTTATTCTACCCCATCAGGTATTTATATATGTAACATCCCTCTGACCCTTCTCTTCCCCAGGCTGAGCAGTTCCAGCTCTCTCAGGCCTTCCTCGTAGAAGAGATGCTACAGACCTTTCAGTCATCTTTGCAGCCCTCCCTTGGACTCCCCAGTATGCCCACTGTCTCTCACGTACTGGGAAGCCCAGAAGTAGATGCAATAATGCAGCTGTGGCCTCAACAGGGGTGAGCAGAAGGATCACCTCCTAGACCCGCTGGTAACTCTTTTCCTGATGTATCTAGGACTTCTCTGGCCTTATTCACAGCAAACACACACTGTTGATTCTTTTACACCTCTTCCACCAGAACCCCCAGGTCCTTCTCTCCGTAGCTGCTTTTCAGTTGGTTGGATACTACCACATTCAGGAGCCTCAGGTTGTTCCTCCCCAGGAGCATGACCTGGCTTTTCCCTCTACTGAACCTCATGAGGTTCCCATCAATTTAACCAGTCTGCTGAGGCCTGCCTGGATGGCAGCACAACCCTCTGGTCTATCAATCACTCTACAGTTTTGTATCCTCTTCAAACTTGCTGAGAGTGCACCTCTGAGTAACCACCTAGGTCACTAATGAATGTGTTAAGCAGGACAGACACTAGTACTGAGCCCTGGAGTACACTACTAGTGACTGGCCTCCAGCCGGACTATGTGCCACTGATAGCAGCCTTTTGAGCCCAGCAGCTCAGCCAGTTTCCAGCCACTCCCAGTGTTCAATCACCTGGCACGTACTTCATCAGTCTGTCTATGACGATGCTATGGGAGATCACCCTGAAAGCCTTACTGAAATCAAGATACTCACTGCTCAGCTGTGATCCAGCCAGTCGCCTGATCACAGAAAGTCACTGAGCATGATTTCCACCTCACAACTCCATGTTATGCTGACAGATCACAATCAACATCTAGTCTTTCATATTTGGAAATCATTCTCGCTCCTTTTCTTCACTTTTTCCAGTATACTTACTTATTAATAATTGCACGCCCACTAATTGGGATAGCCTTAAAGCAACTAACAATTCCATGGCACTGTTAAACAAACTATTGATTCCAGCCAGGCACTGAAATAACAATGCTCCTCTTTTCTCCACAAATGTATCTAAACTAATAGCAATGCTGTTGCAGCTGTAATAGACTAATGATGTCAGAGAAGCAAGGAAAACACCCTCCTCCCCACCCACAAATATACTCGCTACTTACTGCTGGCTGTGAAAATACAAGTTCACCAGATATACCCATCCAACCATCTTGCCTATGAGAATTTTTCTCAGTTAAACTAAGCATTCTGTTAATAGCATTCTTTCTACGCATCTCTTATAATCCCAATATTTTGTCAGACTCTTGACAGACATAGCTCCTTCTCTCAGATTTCCCACCCTCCCTGGAACAGACACAACAGGAATTTCAGGGAGCATCTTGTCCCCACATTTTTTACTTGACTTTTTTCACCTTCTCTCTTCCTTCCGGAAGTGCAGTGAAGACTCATCAGATGCCAAACTATGCTAAGAAAAGGCCTGGGTTTACACTACTGGGGAAGAAAGAATACACAGCACCACACCCTCTGCATTCAAGTGATGGTGTACCTAGAAGGCAGGGATCCTTTCAGTTTCCATTAAAATTAGAATGCATCAAAAAATTTTGGCTAGCAAAGAAGTGACATAGTTTTCCTGAATTCTGTCTGGTTCTAAAGATTTCCAGGTAGCTGATAATCCAGCAGCTGGTTTGGCTAAATGGCTGCTCAGCTCTGAAAGTCTTACAGTAATGGCAAGTTACAGCTGTGGTTTTACACTGTTTTACACATCTAACTGCTTCAAATGCACACTGCCATTAAACTGAACTGGAAGGGCACATTACAACAGGAATCCCATATTCTTTCACCAATTTAGTCATGTGCTGCCAAAAAAGTCCATTTTAAAATCAGTGTTGTGCATTTGGCCAGGACACATCCGCTGTAGTTCCAACAGACCAAGAACAATTATCTGACAACAGTTACTCGGATACTAATGCTCTCTGCAGCCAAGTGATTGACTAAAATACTTTAAACAAATTTGGACATACTCCCAATAAGATTATAACAATTTCCAGGCAGCTGAAGCCCTGGGCCAATGTTAGTCGACAGCATCCATTTAAAAACTCTTTCACACTTGTGCAAAGTTAAATCAGCTTGGCACTCTCTCTAGTAAGCAATTGTCTCCTTAAAGTATGAGCACTATTCATCCAAGTGAATTGCTGCATTAAGGGGACAGTTGGCTGGCATGGAGAGGACGGGACTGATTGACAATGCGCCTTAGTCACAAAGAAGTTGCAGCAAGAGTTTCTAAAAACCAAAAAGCAGTTAAAAACGTGAATAGATGAAGCTAGCTGAAGATGACAAAAGTACAGGATGTTTCCAGGAAGATGCTGGTGGTTCAATAAGCTTCCTAACTATGACTAATCTTAAAAACTTCTTGCGTCTTGTTTTGTAAATTTAGCACCTCAAGTGTTTTGGAGAATTTCGGTTTAGTACTTAACCCGCCAACACCAGCTAAATACTGCAGTAGCAGTTATTTGTGGAGGGGGTTTTTGCAGAGCTATGTATGCTAAACAGCTAGGAGCTCTGTGGATCTGCAGTCTTCCCAGGGAGAGGATTTTATTTCACATGTGAAATGTTAATAAACATGGAGCAGCATTTAAGGACTCATTCTCAAATCATTCTAAGGAGATTACAATGTTCTGGCCCCCCCCTCCTTTTGTGAGACTTCAAAGAGAAAGCACAAGAAAGCCACACTGTGCTTAGGTCAAAATAATCACAGGCTTGAATTCATGATTCCAATGCGTATCAGAAGCACTGAAAGAAACACTTGATACGCAGGAGTAACAGACAATATGTTTTACAAGAAATTTAACAGAGTATTACATAAGTAATCACTGTATTTGAGTTCATTTTTCAAATACTATTTTTTCATCGTTTGTGTACACAATATCACTGTGTAGAGCCTAAAAAAAAAGATGCCAAAGGCACTACTGTTTACTGTGGAGAACGCTGGGACTGCTCCAGACACCAGGAGCAAACACAGGGGATAAAACCCAGTCCAAGTTTCGGTGCAAATGACTGCTGCTCTCTTCCACCTCAGCAAGGCTACAGAAAGCCACTCAGGATGCCAGCTTGATGCTGAAAATACAACGACCCCCAAGCCCCATGCAATTTGTCATATAAAGCCCAGTAAAATTTAAACTGTTTGTGGATCCCTTTCAGCTACTTAAGGATAAACTACTTTAACATTTCTAACAGTCTATAAGGTGTTTGAGTTTCCTAATTCTTATGCCACATAGACAAGAGTTCATAAACAGATAAGAGGTTCTGTAAAATATCTGTAGTCAAAAATAATCAACATCTTACTCACTGTTCAATGCAATGAATTACTGTAACCCTACTACTGAGCTGCAAGAAGGGGAAAGTCTTCGATTCAACTGCTTAACCACCCTAGCTGTTTGAGCTAACAGATCCAATTTCATCGCCTGTAAAGGCAAGCAACACTTCTTTGTCTTCATTTTATACTCTAATGAAGTCTACTTCAATAGAGTAGCCCCCCTTATCCCAGAGGACAATTTGGTCCTTTTGTGAAAAGCTAATCCAGCTCTCCCTGAAGTCAAGGGGAATTTTACACTTGACTTTAGTGTGAAAAAGGATCAGGTCCTAGAACAGAAATGCTACAATATCTGTGAATAAAAATAGGCTCTGATTTTCCACATCCTAGTTAGCTAAAAAAGAAAAAAAAACAAAACCAACTGATTTGATGAAACAAATATTTTAAAAAAAATGGAACTCTAATTTCCATTTCCCTAAAAAGCATGTGAAAAATTGGTTTATGTGGCGATTTTTTAAAAGTGACAATTCTATTCAAATATTGTGACTGTAAAACCGCACTATCTGTTGCATCTGCCTCATCTTTTCAGTTTCAGAAGAACTGAGGGGGAAAAGTAACAACCCCTCAAGTCTAGGATATACTTTCAAGAGGAGCAACAGTTCAATGACATGGTGTCCAAACTGTAGGAATCATGTACCAGTAACACAAACTTTTCAACTCTCCATCAGTGCTGTTAGGGTTTCCTCAGAATTTCTTACGCTACAATCACTCCACTGGCTCAGAAGTTTTGGCAAGTTACTACGCCGAAATACAATTTGATTCTGTAACTGAAATTAACTGGTTATCTGACCATAATATATTATCCATAGTGCAGTAAACGAACTTACTTGTAAGCATTTGTGTAACAGCAAAAATAAAATACAGACCTGCACAGGCAAATTAAATCTTGTGTTGACTGACCACATGCACGTTATAATGGAAAGTTACCCTTCTGATGGCATTTTTTTAATATTTAAAGAAGAGAAAAAAAAAATTAAAAAATATTGTTACATCAATTTTTATTAAGTTCCAAATTTACTGTTTGTATAACCTATACTAAGATAAAAACCTTTTCAAACTACACTCTTAGCCATGAAAATTTTAAACAAATTCAAATCGCCAAACAAGGAGAGCTCATTCATAACCACCAGGAATCAGAATTTGAACACCAAAATACCTAAAGAAATACAAGCTGTTGCAACCATAGAGGCTCGTCTTGCCCCCCACGTAATATTATTTCATATCTGTTCACTAGAATGTGAGAAACGCTTGGAGAATAAAAGACTAAAACACACAGGAGACACACAGCACCATGCTTGTTAATGTAAGTCACTTTGTATTAACTTGGCTATGGTTTCACCACATATGCACCAAATTTCAATAGTATTCTGAAGGTATGACAGACCTAAGCGAAAGGGGAGAGGAAGGAGAGGTAATCAGAACCCTAGATTCAATAGCCAATGCAAATTAATTCCAGAATATCTAAATACACCTACTTAGTATGAACAAGTCAAACGTTTCCAGGGAAATAATTTCTCATCTATAAACTACCACTCGTCTCATTTTATGTACATGATGATAGCCTGAATCAATTCGTTCTACAGGTTTCTACAGCACACAAGCTAAGAAATACTTCCTAAAATGAAAGGATTGATATCTTTAGCAAATTACATAATATGTATAATTATCTACCAAGCTATTTTGAAAGCTTATCACTTTAAATAACCTCAACCACGATTCATAAACTGTGTTTTAAGTGTATAACTGTACTTAAAATACAGTACAAAACTGTACCTGAAAGTAAAAAAAAATATTACTATTGCATCTTTGTTTCTAAAGCCATATATAGATCAGCATTTATTATGTCTTCTGAAGTTGAGAATTTTGTACTTGCATGTTGTTCATTCATGTGAAAACCAAGGAACTAAAAAAAAACAAAGCCCTAAAACCAAAAGCAAACAAAACCCACAAACAAAATCCCCAAACCCCTCCAAATGCATAGCCCTTTTTTCAGCTCCTACAGAATATGATTACAATTCTGACTTTTCAAGCCTGAAAAAGGGTGGCTGAGAAAAGGAATTTACTGTGGAAAATTTCCCCAACTGGGTAGTAGAAACAACTCAGGAATTATCCCGTGTTTCCCTTCTCTTTCCTCCATGAGTAATTGTTTTCAAAATGAATAGTGTATCGCTCCATGCTGTGTTTCTGAACAGAGCGTTTAACTTTACTATGAAAACGTAATTAAACATGGGTGTCCACAGTGAGACTAGTACACACTTTTTCTCTCTCCGACGCATGTTTTTCAGTTAGTTTCAGTTGAGCTGATCTGGCCAATACTATTAGAACCTTTAATAAGTCCTTACACAAATATTTATCATTGGTATCAGTTAAACCCCTCCCACTCTTTGCTTTCAGGACTTTGTCATTCTATTAATGCATCTTCTACCTAGAACTTATTGCAAGGGGAGACTAGGGGGATAAGCCCAGAAAAACAAAAATAAAGAACATACATTGGCAAAAATCCCAAATATCACATGACTCAGAATCCAGAGAGCACACTTACAGTTTCAGGTACTACTGCTGGAAGAAAACCTGAACACTTTTTATTTAAAACAAGCAGAATCAGACCTGTCATCTGACGCTGAAAGAACCCTTTTCCCTTTCACTAAACTTCCAAAAACTTTTGCTTTGGACATTAAAAATTTCTCCTGGATGGAGGGAGAAAGAAAGTCCTAGATGGACTTCTGATATGATTTATTACAGTTGCTCTTTTAGTGGGCTTTATTTAATGAAAACGTGCATCACACAGGAGAAGTACTGTAAAGATTTACGATCAAAAACCCCAAACAAGAAACCCACAAGCCTTCCATCTCCATGCAATACAGGATAGCCTTCTCACAAGAATGATACACGACTCACCTGGGTTAGTCATCATGAAAAGCAGAGAACAGCCTTTGCCCTACGGATCTTATCTGAGCCTTGCACAAATTTGCATTAGGAAAAAGAAAAAAAAAAACTTGATCCTTTTTTTCAGGTTCACCTGTCACTGAAGTACTGCAAGATTGGCTATTAAGAGCTACTGTCACTGGCTATTAAGAGAAATTAGCTACAAGTGTGTAAAATGCACTACTACATGTTTTCAGCTCCATCATAGCGCCAATGTAAGTTCCTATCTCTAAGGACATGTGGAATACTTCAGCAGAACTACTGAAATCAGGGCTAGTCACAAATACCAAATAAACACTGTGTATCAACAAAAATAGCAGCAGTAGTAAAAAATTCTGCAAGTACATTGTGTTTTCAGTGAGAGGAGTTATGGGAAAGGGGACATAAAACACTCACTTTTATCACCATAAGCTTTCCTCCCATTTCATCTCACCCTTGCTTAGTCCTCACATGAATACTAACGTCATGTCTTAATGGATTTACAAAATGTGAAGTCTGCTATTAGGTTTGGGGGAGATTTTTTATTTTTAAGATGCTTTTAATTTTTTTTACCTGAAACATTACAGATTTTGGCTGTTAGTATGCTTCTGACGACCTTGGTTTGGAAATCAGTAAAGTAAGGTTTTAATCTCAAACTGCACCCATATCGAAAACCAGAATCAGAATCAAGACAAAGAACAGAGATAAAAGACAGCTGAAAAAGCAACTTGGAAGATGTACTGGTTTATGTTAAACACTTTACAATGAAACACAGATCTTTGTATTTATGTTTAAATTTCCTTCCTCAACCAGCTCTTCGTCAACATTTTCTTTCCCACAGTTTGGTAAATGAATGCTAGTTTCTGATAAATGTAATTTTGAAACAAGAATACTTTTCAGACATTAATTCTACATTAATTTTTCAGTGGAGCATACTTTGACCAAAGCCTTAATAGTACTGCAACATCTCTGAGGCACATCTTCAATAACTCAAGCCTACTGGAAGGTCAGTTATTATGAACTGGAGCAGAAGTCCATCTAGCCCAAATACCTCCGAGTCAGACCAGAGGTTCACTACTGGTTCCTGCTATCCAAGATGCTGGGCAACACTCAGTGCTCAGGAAGGGAGCCTAATAATTTGGAAAGCCTGTGGCCACAATCCTTGGCACCGTCTTCTGGACTTTGGGGGACTGTTGCTGGCAAAATAAGGGTATTCATGTCGAACAAGCCAAGCTGGTAAAAACCAACCAGAAACAGGAAGAGTGTGGAAAGGAAGAACACAGTATACAGAAGGACTTCAGAGGTTTTTTTTGGTTTTTTTTTATTCTTCTGTGGTTACAAGTGTTGGTCATGATTATAGTTTCCAGTTAAACATTCTTGAAAAGCAAGAAGATGTACGTAACAACTCAGACCTGTTTTTCTTTTATCACAGTTTAAGCATAAATATTAATTTTGTTCTCTAACCATACTTAAAATAACTTATTAAAACTGGATTGTTCACTATTAATTTGTTTTAAGTCTTCCTGGCTGACTGCCAGAATAGCTATAACGATATACAACTGCAATGCCCGAGAGAATCATAGTACCCTCTAATTACTCTTTAAATACCTCCCATAAGCACTGCCTTTTCTTACAATCATGAAGGCATTAAGTAAGGTTGAAAATTTCAAAATCTTCAGTCCAGATACTGTGTTTTTCTTCCTGAAGCGGAACTTTATGCCTGCCATCAAAAGGTTTGACAGAACCATGAGCAAACATTTGGAACGGGACATGAACACCATCTTCCACTATGACTCTTCTTTTGCTACAAGGCCTTCAGCCCTAGTAAGCATACCCAAGATGTGGCTACATTTATGCTCCGTCATTCACATCATGAATAAAGCATTATTACCGTCTCAGATTTGCAAGATTAAAAGGTGCTTTGGGCATGTGCAAACAAAGGAAATTTACCCCACTGAACCAAAGTCTTCCAACATGAAGACTGACTTTCCATGTCTAATTAATGCCACAAAATGCTCCTGAAAGTTTCCCCAAAACAAAGTTAAAGACCCTGATCTACAAAGATTTACTTATGTGGGTGTGTTTACTCAACTTCACTGCCAATGGAAGTAAATGAAGTTATTTGCTTTTGTAAGCCTCATCTAGCTGACCTTAATGTCCGAACTGAAGGGGTGGTTCAATATTTCTGAAGAATCGTTAGTTTTTCCCAGACTTCTTTAGATTTCTGGTGTGAAGAAAGACACAGAAACATGTATCTTAAGCCACAGTTGTTCATCTCCCTGAAGTACCAATTTGAAAGATAAATGAGTTTAAGTTCAGTAGCACCATCAGAATTTAGAATTCACATATTTAAGATACTGATGTAGACAACATACATACTTACTAGAATCTCATGTAACACTATTACAATAGCATTTGCCTTTCAAAAGCACAAAGATAAAATACAGCCAGGTTAACAAAAAAAGTTGTCTAACATACTATGTAACATGTTAAAGCACCCAGGAAGCTAAAATACAGATGATCCCAGACTGAGGTTTTAGTGGTCATTCCTTCCTGGGCACTCTTCTGTAACACTACCTAACACTACAGTCAAGAAAAATTGAAACAGAACTCCAGTCTCAGTCGTAACAGCCCTGGATCCACTTAATGTTGATCCCTATGGCAGTATCCTGCTGGGCTGTGGGGCTTGGATACAAGCCAGAGCTAACAGTCCTTGCAGGAGACCCCTCAGCTCAAGCCCTCTTCTCAGCAGAGCATGATTCTGACCCACTGACTTCTGGGACACGGTGTGAAACCAGGCACTCTATACAGGTGCCTACCCAATGTGACAACAGTGAAAGCATCTCACATCCTATTTGCAGTTATTCTTTACATTTTTAAAGAATATGTGTTTAAATCTAAAGGAACAAAACTAATGCATAAGTAATAGTGTTTACTTACTAAATTTCCGGCATTAATATTACTATCATTGTGATCTCTGGTCCTGCAATCAGCCATGCATGTGTACTTCACTTAAGGGTGCAGTCCTGCTTGTTTCAGGAACTTGCTTTTGTGCCAGCTTCTGCTTCGATGTATGGGCATCAGTATAGATAAACCTTACAGGCGGAAAAGGCAGTAAGGATGACCTCTTAAAACCAAAAATTAAACTTGTCCTACAGTCAGTTGACAGCATCTTTGCAATATGACTTTTTCCCTAGTAAATGCAGCATATACATGGGAATCTATTGAGGTCTGCCTTCAAAACCTGGCAATTGATACCACAATCCTGAACCCTAAGGCCCTAAGTCATTGGTTTGAATGCAGCTGGAGACTGTAGTGATTGAAAGAAGTTACCACATGGCAACCACAAAGCAGTTTGGATTAAAAAAAAAAAATCAAATAAAAAAATAAAAATAGTGTCTACCACATCATAAAATCCATCACTATAAACCAGAACTCTACTGGCATTTTCAAGGAAAACAAAAATGAAATAAATTCTGAGAATGAGCTATCTACTTGGACATGGTTCCTCCAAGGCAACAACTAAACCATTCTATTACGGAAGTTTGAGAAACTACATTGCTCACTAATCAATCTGTTCCATCAACTCGTAGAGGACATCCAGTACTACAAGCTCAAAACTTTTCATGAAGACTTCACAAACCAGAGATTCACGGAAGGTGTCTTGTCTGAAAAGGGCTGCTTGATGCAATGCAGCACAATAAGGACATGTTCCTAAAGCTGTCTTTGTGCCAATACTGTCACCAATTTTTAAATTAACATCAAGGTAGCTTACTCAAACAGAGATCAAAGCATGAGGCTAAACAGTTGGATCCAAGTAGGGAATACAGATGAAAGAATGTACATCTTTTAACCAACGGTTCGTACTAAGGAATTATCTATTGAAAACATACAGCTTTTGCCCCCAGGCAGCACAGATAGAAAAGTGAAACCATGCAGCTACTTTATTCATAACATAAACTTTGACCGCATAAAATGACATCTGCCACACCACAGACTTTCATATCACTGTCACATGACAGACATCATTTATTGGAGGAAACTGAGTGCTGACTTCATTCTTCAGGAGCAGCAGAAGTATGCAAAGCTCAAAACAAAGACTATTCCTCTAGTGCAGAAGTGCAGGTCTCTGCTCTGCTACACGAATATTGATAAAAAAACCTAAATTGCGAATTGCGGGCTTTCAATAAATCTGTTACACAGTACACCAAGTATTTATGAAGTCTTTTTCTAGCAATTTCAAATAACCTAGCAACTTAAATTTACTTTCAATTTTGTTCATTTGTTTCACAGCCAAATACCTGTTGTTAGGCAATAAATATTCACCTGAAAAATCTAATACAAAATACAGATTTAAGCTACTTTATGTTCACTACTCTCATTCCAAATTAAGTTCTTCAAAGAGCGGTATTGGTGCCCAGATATCAAGAACTTATTGAAAACTGGACCAGTAGCTCTGTGAGCAGCAAGACCAGGGAGGCCTCACTTCCTGCATCAATTTCCAGCTTGAGATAAGTGTTGGCATGATCTCTCCAGTGTGCTGGTTACGAGTTCTCTCCTACCTGGCTTCCTTACTTTCACAAATTCTGTAGAAACTGCTCACCTGGGAGACCTCTGCTGCCAAATTTGTCTGAAATGGGCTAACAGCCAGAATTGTTAGTAGAGGGGCTGAGGGCACAGAGACACTGCAGTTGAACTGCCCCTCTTGAGGAAATACAGCTGCCACACCTCCTGAGGAAATACCAAAACTTGTGGAATAATCACTGGTGATTGCTGCTAACTGTTGTCACCCTTTCACACGCCTGCTGTAGCTGGACCTTTTCCCTGAAATTTAACAGAGCACCAATGCTGCCCTCCTGTTCCCATCACAAATGCTACCTTGTCGCTAAATTAACCCCAACACCCTGGCTGCGCAAAAAACACCCATAACCCCTGCTCCATGCCACGTTCAGCAAAAACCTCCTATACCTGAATTTACAGACAGGCATGCAAAACTCCAGCGGAAGTACAAGGTTTTGTTGTTTGGAAAGGATCAGTTCTTATAGCTATGAAGCCTGCAGAAACACACAAGTTACAGCAAAACTGTTCTACCCACTGACAGAGACACTGCAGGTGCAACTGACAAGGCCACTATATTAGAAAACCCTCCTCAAAGGCTTACTATCCAAAAATAAACGAAAAAGACTCTGAGGTAAGCTTTTGTATCTTGCTTCCCCGGGGAAAGGTCAATTTTGCCTGAAATTTCATTCAGCTATGAATTATCAAAAGAAAGACAATACACTTTCCTTGGCAACATGCTCCAAGTTTTACACTGGTTTCGGAACATTTTGCCAGCTCAAGTAAATTCAAACATCAACCTTTGAATTAATGACTAGCCTCTGCTTCGGGTTTAATTCAGCAGGTACAGCTGAATATGTCTCCTTAATCACAGGAGGTTTGAAATATTTCTACCCCAAGTTTTCACAGTGTGGACTTTACCCACATACACAGCAGACATTTGTCTGGTATGGACCACTCTGAAATGAAGTCAAGAAACCCGTGTATTTATAATACTGTGTAATAGAGGAGAAAACACTCTAACCCTCGGCCTGTGGGATGCACATAACTGTACACGCAGCAAGCCTGCAGGTCCACACAGCGCAGAAAGTTACGCGCAGCCCCCACAGGAACAGGGGCCTCTGTGCATGTCCAATACATTTTAGTTTAGCTGTACTAAGATGAGGAAGCACGATGAACTGCGATGATTGAACATTTAAATTAATGACTCAGAAATTTAAGGCAGTCGTGTTCCTGCACGACGCAGGGATACGAACCAGCACAGTGAGGGCAAAAAAAAAACCAAAAAAAAAACACAGTAATAAAAGAATAGGAAATAATTCCGCGCGAGCCAACCTACAGCGACTCGAAAATCCGTTTCCCGAATTTTGCCCCTTTACGCCCCGCTGCTCCCGGCGCCGAGCCGGGACCGAAGCACCAGCGCGGGCGATGAACGCCAGCACCGGGGAACGAGCAGCCGCCCCGCGACCGCGGCAGCCCGGGGGAAGGGGCCGCAGGGGGGCCCGGCGGCGGCAGCCTCCCCTCACAAACTTACTTACCCTCTGCCCGCCCCCCGCCGCCAGCCCAGCCCAGCCCCGGGCGGCGCGGAACGCCGCGGCTCCCGCTCGACCCCTCAGCCCCGCGGGCGGGGACTCGGGCCCGGCAGAAAGTTGCTGAGAAACTTTCTGCGGAGGAAGGGTCTGGGGGTGAGGGACGCCCCTCACTGCACCACCAACCCCCCTTGCGGGGCCGCCCAACGGGGAGAGGCCGGGGCCAGGCAGCCGGGGCCTAGCGCCTCGGCGGGAGCCGCCGCCATCGCAGCCGCCTCTCCCGCGGGGCGGGGGAGCAGGGACGCGGCCGGGTCCTCACCTGCCTCTCCTCGGCGTGGCGGGTGGGAGAAGGAGGGGGGGAGGGAAGGAAGCGGGGCCCCCCCCGCTCCTCACGGAGCCGCGGCGACCCGGGGAGGGAAGGGGGGAGGAGGGGAAAGGAGGAGGGACGAGGAGCAGGAGGAGGGAGCTGGGCGCTCCGGTGCGTGCGGGAAGCCAGAGCCTCGGTGCGGGAGGAGGAGGAGACTTCCCCGCCCCTACGGTCGGGTTCTCCGGCGGGCACTACGGCTCCTCCTCCGTGGCGCGCTTCCCCCCGCAGCCGCCCCATGCGCCGCGGGGTAGGCTCGCCGCGCCTCCCGGCTGGGGCAGCGGCTCCACGCCCGATCTGGAGGCCGCGGGGAGGAGTCGGGCGGCCCCCGCGGAGCCGGGCTGGCGGCGGCTGCCTCCTCCTCAACTTACTCCTTCTCCTCCTCCGCGCCGCGGCGCACGGAGCCAACATGGTGGAGACTCACGGTGCTGGGTGGCGGGGAGGGAGCTGGGGCTGGGTTGTGGGACCCTTGTCGGGTTAAATACGGGGGGCTCGGTGAGCCTCTCGGCAGGGGAGCTGCACCTGAAGGATCCCAGCAGCGGAGACCTTCGGCGTGGCATGGTGGGAAAGGCGATGAAACTACTCAGGTGGGCTACCGCTCAGGCTTGGTGAATTTCATTTCTCTGGGTCAAACATGCAGAAGGATTCTCCCGAGGTGTAGGAGCGGCGGGCGGGAGTGGCGCTTGCGGCTCGGGGGAGCCCGGTGCTGCCCCGTGGAACAGACCTGTGGTCCTGACACAGAGCATAGACAAAGCCTATGAGTAACGCCCCAGTAATTCCGTGGTATTTTCTGTTACGGGTTTCCCGCTCGTCGCCATTCCAGAAGTCAGCGTTTCGCGATTTAAGAAATAAAAGCCGGGATTTATGTCAAGGTGGACTTCACGGAGAAAGGTCGTTCCAATGCAGTCTAGTTTTCAGAATTGCGGACTGAAAGAAGCGAAAGAAAAAGGAAAAAAGCCCTGAAGAACCAAAGACTGAAGTTTACATGAGCAAATCGGCAGTTCTTATTCGTCATTATCCTTCACTGTCCCAGTGCTCTAATAGTCAAATTTGCCACTGGAGTAGCATTTGTCTCTTGTCTTTATTTGGTTCAAAGGCTGAATAAAAACCAGTAATTGCATTGGTCAGTGATGATAACATATTTTATTCTTAAAAACATTGAAACAGGATGTCCAATTTATCTTTCAGGCAATGGTGTAAAGTAAAGCCATTTTGTATTTTTTGATTTAAGATAAAGTAAATACACGTATTTGCCTTTATGGGACCATAAATATAGAAGCAGTCAAAAAAATACAAAAAAGCAGAACTGTTTTAGGTATGGAGACTCCTTACCATAAATTGCACTCCTGTAATCCTCTTAGAGTGGTGGAGTTTATCATATTCCTGTTATGTCAGGAGCCTAAATCACATTATACAGAATTGATTTTTAATTTAGAAATCAAAAGTGAGTTTTGCAGATTGCCCTGGGTGTTGAATTACTTAACAGAGGAGTGTTTGCAGACTGGTTGGAGCGCTGGGTCTGCCACAGTTTCATGGCACTGGCTAGGCTTAATAGTAGTCGTGAGTCAGAGCAAGGTTTGACCTCCACTACCGGTGGTGATTTTACACGCACGCAAACACTGCTGCATGCTTAGTTTTACAGCGCAATATGTGCGTTTCTGAAAAGCAGAATGGGCTCTTAAGTATGTCATCATCTTCATTATGCTTTAAAGTTACTGATTTTTCTTCAGAAAATTTTCAGCATTGGGTTACGGCTTCATAGTTGGAGGCATATTTGCTGTTGCCAGCTGTCCCTGTAATTTGGCTTCCAGGTTTCAGGCCTGGGGTCGATGGATAGAGTTACATAGCTATCCTTTCTCTCAGCATCTGGCTGTGCCTGTGTGGCACTAAATGCTATGTTGGGATTCTCGGTCCATCACACCTCTCCCATTGCTTTTGCTCCTTAGTACTGCTGTAAGGAATGATTTGGTGGGTTTCAGAAAGACTAAGCCATTAACCATGGCCTTCACCTGATGTTTTACATGCGCATATGCTGCCAGCTGCCACTGATAGTACTGGGGACACCCCTGTGATTGACTTTGGTAGATAGTGAAGAGACTGGCATGCTTAGTTTCAAGCACAGTGTGATTAAAATAGCAGAGCAGTTGGGGAGAAGATGAGATGACCAGTTCCATAACTGACAGCAAGCTCAGACCCCTACCATATGGGTGTAAAAGAATAGATGAGGGTTTGAGTCGGGAGTCTTGGAGGCTAGACATGCTTTCAGTGCAGTGGAAAACTTGGCTGCTGCTTAAATTGTCTTGCACTTGTCACTGGTAGTCTGAGTGTTCCTCATAAGGAAATGTTGGAACAGGTGACTTAAAACCATCAAACTGCTGGTGGTTCAGTGTGTTTCTTCACGTGCTGGAGTGGAGTCGGGATGCATTGCCACCTGTGACTTATGATGCAGCATGCAGTCTGTCAGCACATTTTACCTAGGTAAAGCTCCCTCATGCTGCTGCACTGCTGGTACAGAATGGGGTCTTAAATCTGCGGCAGTGCTGTGAGTGCTATGAACCATGCAAGCTGTGGCATGGAAGGAGATGAGCAGATTGATTTCCTGAAGAGCTTCAACGGTATTTAGCAAAGGTTACATTTTAGTAACTTGGAAACATTGAGACATTCTTGAAAACAGTAGGATTGTTTTCTAATAAATTGGAATAAACAGAAAAATATTCTGCTGGTTCATGGTCTCCTGCAATCTTTCTTTTAAAAGAAAAACATTTTGCTGGACCTAAATTCATTCCTTTATTTTGAGGAACAACTATGGTAGTCAAGGTCTCATCCTACCAATTTTCTCTTTAAAAGTGTGAGAAGCAGTGATATTTTATAGCAGCATATAGCAGTGGGTAGTTTTTGTTATGTTAATTTCTTCAAGTGAAGCTAGTAATAAAATAACTGATTTTTAAAAGTGAAACATCTTCCTTTCATGTAATGCACATTACACAGGAGTATAGTAGTTAAGTAAGGAAATGGAGTGCTAAGGCACTGTGGGATGGATCTGTTGTTGTTTCCTATTCCAAAGCTTTATGTTAAACTTCAAAATGTTTTTGTCACAAATGTTCCATTTTGCCTTAAAATGCTTCTGCATTCTCCAAATTGCTGGGTTTTTGTTTGGTGCCCACATCTATTTGCAAGGTTAAATATTCCATTCTTTCTCAAATAGCATTTCCGGTTGATCTTGTGTGACATGACTAATTATTTTTGCATATTATACTTTTAGCAAGTATGTGGAGGGTTCTTTTTTGAAAAATATTGATTCAAACAATGGTTTTGAAATTATTTAAAGTTACTTTTGAAAGCATGCTAGACTTCGTCTTGGTACTTCATCTTGGCACTTCCAAACCTGTTGCTGTTTACATTTGTGTCACGTCCAGTTATATCAGACACGCTGGATTACACTGTGTAATGAAGGCCTTATTGCTGTAGTCTAATCTTTATATCCAATCTCCTTTGAATTGCACATGAGTATTGCTTATGGTTACTTAAAATAACTACTGCTTTTGTTTCAAGAGCAGTGCCCTTGAAAGTGCGCTATGATGAGCACTTAACGCTCAGCCCTGCTTTAATGGCACTACACATCCTGCATCTTTGTTTGTTGCATGATTTAATCTGGAAGCTGCATCAATACATTCATTTTTTATTTAAATTTCATATTTGAAAATTCTGAAACCTGTGAAATCATACATGTCCAGAAAGATTTAATTCATTTACTTAATCCATTGAGAGATTTGGAACATACTCTCTTCCCCATGGAGATATGATATGACCCTGTGGGACTAGTCTTTTCTAATCAGTCTCTTCTCCATTCACTCCATCATTCTTGTCCCTGTTGTATTTCTCCATTTTTTCTCCTCCTCATCATCATCAGTATTTAGTTCTTACACTCAGCCTTGCTCAAGACTGTCCTTTGAGCTCCCAACCTGACTAAAGATGGAGAAATTCCTCAGAAAAATCTGTTAGTGCCCTTTATTATGCATTAATGCTTAACAGATCTTCTGAACTTTCCATGCCAGGTTGTTGCTTTTGCCATAATGTTTTGAGGATAATAGTCTCTCACAACCCAAGGCACCAGAAAGCCTTCTTTCTTGATGTAGAAATGAGCATGATGAATTATTTTGGTAATGGTTGCAGGAACAAAATAATCCCTACAGTCTGGGTTTGCAGAGAAATCCTTATAGTGGAGCTTCAATCCGGATGGGGCTGTTCACTGTTGTAGTGTTTTAGGTGGACATGTCTGTTGTGCACCATTTAGAGATCTTGGAAAACTGGGCAGTTGTCAAATGTTTGGTTTTTTTCTCAGCATGCCCTGTGTCTCTGTTGTTTCTCTCCCATCTTCCATTTTCTCATCGCCATTTCTTCAACTGGAGGTTACAGTCCCTTCAGGTCTGCTGACATAACGGCAACTATGTTTTTTTTTTTTTCTATAGTTTTGCCATTATGATCTTGGTCAGTTTAAGTCTCCAAATAATTTTCTGAAGTATGAGATTGTGTTGATGCAATTTTCCCAGGGAGTGACATATATACACTTGTGCTCACTGGCATGAGGAAAGAGGTAACTCCATTAGGGAGAGACCAGTTATTTCTTATCCTACCTCAGCTGCAGTCAGAACAGCCTGAATTTTCAGAACCTGGGAAACACCAGTGGGGTTGCATGATAGATGAGGAGTGGTGGTGGTGAATAGGAAAGAATAGATGGCTCTGTTTTCTTGACGTGTAACTCCTGATATGGCCCTGCATGCATGTTTCCCGGCTCCCGCCACACTCCAGATAAATACCCTTTGGTTTCCTTATCACTATCTGCTTTGCTGCCCTGAGGCAGCTGCAGTCTTCCATTCTTCCCTGAGAATCTATGTCAGGGCAAATGAGAGTCATGAACAAGGCAGCCAAGGTAACAACCTCTCAAGAAGAGGCACTTGAAGAAAACCTAATTTTTAAAATCTGAAAAACACATTAAGGGATGAGGGAAGCCTCGGTTTATTAAAAGCAGAGCCAGTAGCCTCTCCTTTGGTTAATGGTCGCTCCTATAGTTTGTAATAGTTTTCAGTTGCCTGTAGCCACCCAACTTCAACTTCTGAGGCTAAGATTCTTCCTGGTGTTTGCCTGCCTTGCTGCTCTGACACTTGCTGTGTGAAAATCTGCTGCTTTCTTATGTTAGAAGGAAGCAGCTTTGCCAGCTGCATTGTAGAGAAGCACCTCTACTTCCGAACTGAATGCAGTCATTTGAAATTTAACAAGTCTGCCATGCAGATGTCAGGGATATGCCTTTTGTGTTAATAGTGTGTTAATAATACATCCACATCTGACCTGATGGTAAGTATGCCTCTGCACAGTCTCACTTTGCTTAGGGGCTTAGTAGATCTAAGGTGAGTTCTCCCAAAACCCTATCTGCATATCCTCCTGCAAGCCCTACTTGCCAAGGAAGCTGGAGATGCTCCATTCCAAGGCTTTAAAGGCTAAGCCAGCATTTCTTTGCAATTAGGTAGGAACGCAGAGCTGTAATGGACCTCCCACTGCGCAACAACTAATGTGGGAAAATGGTAGAGGCTCGTCCCTTCTTCACTTCTGGCTTAAAAAGGAAAAGCATACAGGAATGAATAAATAAGGAAAACTACTTCCAAGTTGCTCCTCTTTTTGTTCTGCAGGCTCCTGATTTGTCGTGCTGTTTTATCACCTCAGTTACTCTTGAGCATCTGGCTCTAAGGGGAGGAAAGGAGCAGAAAAGAACCCAACCTGAGCCCCTCCCTTTTACCAACATCCATTTCTCCAAATTTTAAGTTATTCTAAGAAAAGGAGCTGGCAAGTATTCCTCTCCGCCCCCCACCCTCCTTATTTGAATGTGCAAGTAATTGATCCTGTTGTTTCAGAGAATTGTGAAACCTTAGAGGGACTATAAAAATCTTTGGATTTTTCAAAAACTGTCATTGTATTTTCACCATTCTGTTTCCTGCACTTCGTTAAACAATTGTGGAAGCCAGATAAAACTGCTTATCTGGTATTTCATTTCTCATGGAATAAATTGTAAGTGATGGGATAAAAAGATACATTTTCTCATAATAATGGGGCAATGGTAGTTAAAAATAGGCAGACAAATGTGGATAAAGAAAAGAAAAATATAAGCTAAAGAAAAATACATAGCATTGGAGATTACATTAGTATGGCTTAGATGCTGCTTGTTTTCCTTTCACTTTTGGTTAAAGTGGGATTTTCTGAAGCACAAGAATTTGCGTATTGTACTCTTCATTCTTTCAAAACAGAACCTATTGAAAATCAGACTGTGTGTTCTACATTGTCTCCCATATTTTTGCTTTTGTTTTTTGATTGGGAAGAAAAATAGACCATGGAAAGTTCATAAATATTTTGGTTTTAAAACATGGGGTTGGGACATCTTTGATGCATCATCATAACCCAGCTAGAAGGGACTCTATTGTTCTCGATGGAAAATGTAATCCATTCAGGAACCCCAGATGATAGGGGAAACGAGGGACCTAAACCATGACAAACTCATGATGAGTAATGACAAACCATCCTGAAGCAAAACATTTATATTTGCTTGTACTGTTCAAAACATTTTGGATTCTTTTTTATTTTCCCAATTACATTGTTTTGGCATAACCAACTTTTTCTTGTGGAAAAAAGTCAGTATTTCAGAAACCACTTTTATATTAAAAGCCATGAACAGCAAATTCTGGAGCAGTGATAGAGGGAAGCAGTCAAACCAAAACCAAGGCACCAAATGTCCTCCCTGGAAAATCATATGGCAGCTCCAACCTAGCAATAAAATTTTACATGAAGGTACATACATTTCGTAGACACCAAACAAAATGTGATGAAATCTGTGTCTTGAGTATACTATGACTTGGTATATTTCAGCATGTTTAAAATGCGATGTTTCACAGAGGCACTTGAAAACTCTGTTTAAAAATGTGAAGGAGCTCTGGTGGAAGGCTTGGGCCTTTGAGGTGAAAAATCACATCTGAGATTTCACAACTGTGTTCCTAGGACTGGCCATTTTTAAAAACCTGAAAACTGCTTAAAAAAAAAAAAAAGAAATCTCTGTCCACCAAGCAAAAGCTTTTATGTTTAAAAGCATACTTTCAGCTTTAGAAGCATACAGCAAAATTCGTTATTTAATGTTTAGAAACATACTGCTAAATTTGGTTTTAAAAAATGGGCAAAACCCTCTTTAACAACAGCAAAGTATTTGGGGGAAAGGTGGGATGAAGTATTCTTCCTGAGTTTTTAGTTAGGATAACCTGCTGTGCCATTTTACAGCCTTGTAAAAATGACTGTGAGTCACTGACTTTCTAGAACTGGTGGTCATATCAATGTCTATTTTTCTGAGCAACTTCTGCTTTAAATGTGACAAGATTTCCCTTGGCTTTATTTGTATCAGGGCAGGTTTCGTCTTGACAGTAGTGGGCAGAAGATGCAGCCTGTTTTTTCCCATTGCACAAGTAAATCACATGCTTTTCTGGGTATAATAAGCAGGTGGTTCAGTGAGTTTCAGGGCAGAGGTAACCAGCAGACCAGCTGGTGTCAAATGTTCTGAATGTCTACCACTGCTTTTCAGATTTCACCCACACTTGAGCTCAGTCTCTTATGCCAGACCAAAGTGTCCCAATAGTGATAAAAGGCGATGAGAGATGTGGAGTGCACAGCTCTGAGTGCACAGGCTTATGGGACCAATAAGGAAGAAAAGCAAGCAAGAAACTGAATCAGGAGCTAGACAGACATTTGAAGAAGACTGTTGGCATCATGCCTGTTGGCACATGGGTTGTTTGGTTGGCTGTGTTACACCATCTTTCACCTGGTTCTTACAGGCATATATAATTATTTTTGTTCTTTGTGCTTATAGTTTTCACAATGGGATGCTAGTCCCCGTGGTGGGTCTGTTGGGTGCTTTCATAATAAAAAGTACTATAAACAATCCTTGCTAGACCCATCTGCAAAATGGCCACAAGCAACTCCAAGCTTCATCACACTGCAGGGAATGCGGGCGAGCTAGTGAAGGGCTTGGGGTTGTTGCAGATTTTTGCTGGCAAAATCAGGAAATACTCTACTTGCTGCATGATGTTTCTGGGAATGTCTGGGAAGTCAAATTAAAATGGAAGTGTGGATTTCATAGCTGAGGGCTTCCCCTTGGAGCACTTGCAGGTCTTCACTAGCTCAAAGCAAATGAATTGCAAATGGATCCTGCTGAAGTTTGAAAGGGATTTTAAGTAAATTAGGTTTTTTAGTCAACATTACCTGACAGACAAGGCTGTTTATTAATACATTCGGTGTGTTTCAGTGCATTTCTCATCTTTCACCTCTGTTGATTAGGTCTGGGTTGGTTTCTTTCCCCGCTTACTGTTTTGTTAGCCATTTCTGTAGGCAGCTCGGCGGCTGTTGCTATCTTTCTTAGTGGCGGTTGGCTGCGGTTGAACAATGCAACTGCACCCTCTTGTGGAAGCTGGTGCGAACATGATTTTGGTTTCCGGGTACCGCCTGGTTTATTTTTTTCCGAGGAAGTCAAATAAAAACAAGTAGCAAAAGTGCCCTGAGGCCACACAGCAACAAAGTGTCCTGGAGAACTTAAGAAGCGGCAGCTTTGGAATGTCTGAGCTCGGATAGCCTTTGAAGACAAACTTCTGCGGGGAAGACTTTCAAAGTCATTCTGGGAGACCTTCCTGTCCTTGGCTATAGTGGGGATCCCTATCATAATATATTCTTCAAGAGAAACAGAGTTGACATGGCTATATACATAGAAATTGTACATTTGCAACTGATTCTAAGGACAATAACTCAAGATGAATATCCATCCTGGACCTGAAAACAGTTACTGTTCATTGTCTACATGTGTAATACTGCATGTTCTTGAAGGCAAATATGCTGCAAAAGGGAGCAGGTTAGGCTGCATATTAAAGGTTTAACTTTGAACGTTTGTAAATCTCAACATATTGAGTTTATTCTGCAACTCCTGTGGACACTTTATTCAAAATAAGTGCATTTGAGCTCATGAACACATTTATACACTGGTCTCTGAGAACTCCCTCAACTGGTGAGGCAAATATATTGGCATGTCCAGCTCCCACTGTGCAGTATATGAGCTCGCAGAGAGAGGGTCATACAATATTTCCCTTGGGGAAAAAAGAAAACTTGTTTACAGGAAATGAATTTTCTTGCAAAAAATGAAAGTCTCAAACTTTTTTTTTCACAGTTAGTGTGAACACAAGGACTTTCTGACGAAGGCAAGATGAAGAAAATATGGATTTAAAAAATATAATTCAAATCATGTCTTGAAAGGTTTTATCATCAGCATCTTATGAAATACAGCACTGGAGGGTAAAGAGTTTTGTAAAGCTCATGATAGTTTCATGAAGACTCACTTGTGTATCTTGAAGGAGAGCAAACTTGCAGAAAGAAATATGAAATACATTTCTACAGGCTTACATTTTCTTACAATTTTTTAGGACAATAGGCAGATTTGGTTTTTCTACTCACCTTATGGTGTGAGCATATTCCCTAATCTTTCTAAGCCACCTCTTCATTCTTGTTTTTCGACGTATTTTGCTTGTTGGAATCACATGCATTCTTGTTAATGTAGATGAATGAGCATAATGGGATGGTGGTGAGGCACTGGAATGGGTTGCCCAGGGAAGCTGTGCATGCTCCATCCCCGGCAGTGTTCAAGGCCAGGTTGGACATAGCCTTGGGTGATATGGTTTAGTGTGAGGTGTCTTCTGCCTATGTCAGGGGGGTTGGAACTAGATGATCTTAAGGTCCTTTCCAACCCTAACTATTCTATGATTTTATGATTATGTCTGCCATAAACAGACACTGATAAAGGGAAAAGATGCCCCTAAAGTAACAAGGTACTTACAAATATATCACTTTCCATAAGTAAATTGTAAAATTATGCTGAAAAAATGTATGTAGCTTTAATATATGAAGTATTCCAAAATGTTAAACTCCCATGTAAGCAGCAGCTGGTTTTTATGGGCCACAGCACTGCTATTCTTTCTCAGAGCAAAGAATTGACCCAGATCTTGCTCTGATGTAAATTAAAAAGCTGGAAGAATTTGTCCTTCCTCTCTGTAAATGCTTGATTAAAAAGAAAAGTAACAAAAAAGTAACTGTTATACAGCATTTGATTCCCTATGTAGAATTTAATGAGGTGAGTTGATTTGCATTTTTATGTCTGAACATGTTCTTGCACTGCCAGCATGGCTCACTGAGTGGTGAAATACGACCTATCGACACCTCTGGGTGGGGTAATAGAATTCAAGATGCTGGTCTGAAAGTTACATTTAAGGAGTCCTGGTCTGATGCTAATATAGGCTTACCTGTGACAGGGCTTCTGCGCTTTCTGGAGTTCCACAGCAATCATCACACTGTTTAAAATTCCTATTTCTACTTGCTTTTCCGTTGTGCTTTTGCTCTGTGCTTTAATGGGCCCTTTGCCGTCCTCAGATGATACGTGTTTCTGCAGTCAGTAATGTGGTAATTTACCCCAGATGAGGATATGAGCCTTATGTTAATATCTCTGTTGGATATTTGCACTCTGTTCTTTGTGTATTTCTGGCAGAACAGCAGTAAGCCTGGCACTGCACCAGCTGACCCAGGAGGAACAGCTATGGTTGCGGGTCTTCGGAGGGGGTGGCTCACACAGCCTGGCCAGCTTTGTGCTCCATGGGCTGTCACAAAGGGAAAGAAACAGGTCAAATACTCTCATGACTGTTGACATTATAATTTTTTTACATCTTTCCATGGGGCAGGCAAGTACACACAGATGGATGGGCAAGAAGAGTTATGATCTCCCTCATAAACAGAAAAGCTGCTTGTTGGATCTCAGCGTGCATCGCTTCATGCCGCCATACTCAGAAGGGCTCATTTTATCATGCTTCAATCATGGGAGCTTGCTCCTTCTCTAGAGTGAGTAGGGATGTGAAGTTTATGCAGCTGCATCCCTCTTTCAAGTTAATTATATCACTCCAAGCACTTCAGCTGTGATCCCACACTGTAGTGCCTTGCGCTTGAACCAGCCTGCCTGTTTCCCTGGGCGCCTGCCACAGAGGTTACCTCCCTGCTGAAATCCTGGCACATTACCTAGTCCTCTGTAATCCAACTTTCTTTCAAGCTCACGTACCCAGAATTCGCCACTGCAGCCATACTTCATGTCTCTGCATGATTTCAGCTGATTTCCCAGTCTCCCCTGAGGAGAGGAGCATGTCCAGTCTCATTTAAAAAACCACCATTGCTGAAAGCCAAGGATCTGCAAGAAGATTCAACTACCTAAACCAGTTCCCACATGGTGCATAAATAACGAAAAGCCATTTTGAACTCTTAGTATTGATCCCCCACTTCACAATCCTGATCACCTGTATCAGATACAACCCCACATCCCTGGTGCCAGCTCCTTACCCCATACTCCAAACGTAGTGCCATTTCCAAGCCTAGCTTTAAACAGAGATTGACTTTAGGATTTACTAGGCTTGCAAGATGCAGGAAGCACAAATTTTCTGTCCTTCCCACACAGAATCTGTGATCCCAGTCCTAAAATAGTGACAAAGCACTGTCCTCCATTTCTCCCAGATCATCCTAATCAAAGTAGATGTGGCCATGGCTCTCTTCTTCACCAGCCTTCTGGCCTGGGAAAATCCACAGAGAAACACAGCTCTTCATTCGTAGGTGACCTAAGTCCTACAGAATATCTTGCCCTTCCTTCTGGCTTAAACATTATCCATGAATTCCCACTTGTGCTCCAGTGTGCTGATTTTGACTGGTGTAGTTAATTTTTTTCAGTGGCTAGTATGGGGCTGTGTTTTGGATTGCACAGTGTGAGGTGTCCCTGCCCATGGCAAGGGAGTTGGAACTGGGTGATCTTAAGGTCCTTTCCAATCCAAACCAGTCTATGATTCTATGTTTGGTGCTGAAAACAGCGTCAGTGTTTCAGGGATGTTTTTGTTGTTGTTGAGTGGTCCTTACACAGAGCCAAGGCCTTTTCTGCTCCCCACACCACCCCACCAGCAAGCAGGCAGGGGGAGCACAAGAAGTTGGAGGGGGACATAGCCAAGACAGCTGACTCTAACTGACCACAGGGATGTTCTACACCATATGGCATCATGATCTGCATAGAAAGCTGGGGTAGAAGGAAGAGGGCTTTTGGAGTGATGACATTTGTCTTCCCAAGTAACCGCTACACATGATAGAGTCCTGCTTTCCTGGAGATGGCTGAACATTTGCCTGACCAAGGGAAGTAGTGAATGAATTCCTCCTTGTACTTTGCTTGCACAAAAGCATGGCTTTTGCTTTACCTATTAAACTGTCTTTATCTCAGCCACTGAGTTTTACCCTTTTAATCCTCCATCCCACTTGGCAGGGGGAGTGAGTGAGCAGCTGTGTGGGGCTTAGTTGTCAGCTGGGGTTAAATCGTGACATCCAGTTAAGATAATTGGTTGGCCCTGACATTAGGCTTTGCAAAACTCAATAATCAGCAAAAGTTCTTCTCAGCTCATTTCTTTTGAAACCCTAACTTGAATATTAGCTGTCCTCTGCTAGAAGAAGCCTTCCCAAATCTTGCATGTGTCACTCATCCCTCCTAGCAGAAGCTCTTACCTAGCACCATGCACCTTGAGAGGACTAGGAATGAATGTGACTCATTGGCCTCGGCATTGCTGGCAAATTTTAGCTCTAATAGTAATCCTGGCTGCATCATGGCCCCAAAATCAACTCCTTACATCTAAGCACTGCCCTTTCCAACAGTAAACTCAGCTCTTCTCACGTGGATGTTGCAGGATCTTGGTGAATTTCTTCATTCTTTGCTGTCCCACTGAAATGGAACAATGGCTGGGGGTGACAGGAGTGAACAGAGAAGAGTCAATTCTAAGCCTAGTTTGAGGCTTGGAGTAAAGATTTGGGTTTTGAAAAAGAAAGCATGAAAATCTGTCTTTATTGTCTATTTCTACAAGAACATTAAAGCTAGAATAGGGACTACTGCTGGTAGGGTAACAGGACAGGATCCTGTGGGTCCTTGGAGTAAACTGCAGCTAGAGGTTCAGATGGAAAGGTCTGATCCGGAAAGGTCTGATCCAGAAAGGTGGCAGAGGATGGGAAATGCTAGTCGCAACTGCAGATTAAACTCTGAGCTCTGATTAAAGCTAGGGTTAGAGTCTGGCCCTAACCCAGGGCTTAAGAGGGTAGTCAGATGACTGCTGGATCCAAGACACGCATGGGGTTAAGCTGTGGACTGACCCTTGTAGCGGAAAATAGCTCCCTGTTTGGGCTGGTGTTGGAGGGGATTAGCAGGATATATGCAAACCATGTAGTTTGGTTCACAGATACCTCAGGAATCCAGGAAAATTCATTATCTTCTAAGACCCAAAGGATGAGGAATGAATCAAGGGTAGGGTGCATTTAAGTTCAGGGTTACAAAAGCTGGATAGCTCGATCTGTTCTGGGGTGAAAAGAAATTGGTCTTATATCAAGGATCAGAAATTGCGTTTGAGTTCAGGGAAACAGGAACTGAACAGTTTACTGCTGAATTCTGCAAGATGTACAGGAAAAACAATTGGTGCTGGCAAATAATTTATAGCTCCTTCAGAGTTAATTAGGAGCTTCTGGTTGATGGATTAAGACACTGAGGGCTAAAGCTCTCTGTTTATTTCAGGTTAAGTGAAGCAGCTGATTTCAAGCAAAGGAATGATTTACGCTTAGTTACATTTGAGGTTAAGTACAGCAGGGGTTAATTTCTTGCGGCTTTTATACAAAGAGTTTGGTTTCTTGCTGGACCTGGTAAGTTTAGATGCTAAGATGAGAAGTATTAGTCTAGTTTAAGGTTATTTTGGTTAGTGTTCGCTTCTTTCTATGTTAGCTCTGACAAGGGAGGCAGAGACCTCCTAATGGGAGTTCAGCTATTCCATTTTTGGGAAGGAGAGAAGAGATTAGGTCAGACAAAGCCAATTTTGATTATTTTAAAGCTAAAGCTGGTTCTAGGTATCATGGTTTGTGACTTCACCAATAAGTGATAGCTAAGTATTCAAAGGTTTTAGTCAGATATCAGGTATGCTGGCTAATATGAGCAGGAAACACAAGCAGACCTGTATAAAAAGTGTTTGTGCAAGTCAAACATTAACCAGTGTTCTCAAAGTCCTATGCAGGAAATGCACAAATACATACGTTTGCACATACACACATATGGTTAAGTGCGTGAGCTCTAAGAAAATCAAGGAACTGAGGTACCACTATGTGAAGTTTTCAGAAAATCAGAATACTTTAGCTCAAGGCCTAGCTACCAATTTTTGCAAAGACAGTGGCTACCACTCAATTAAATTCTCATTAAGTCACAATTAAATTCTCACCATCATAGAACTCAGACAGTAGTAATTACAAATTTATTTATACATTTTCCACAGTTTATTTGAAATTAAAACACATTCAAACATCTTTCTGAATATTCTGAGTTACATCTTGTTTTAACAATGATTCATGATGGATTAGAAGCAACCCACATAAATAATAAATTGCATAATGCACATTGTATAAAGGAATTCAGTGGCCTATGCACTTATACAAAAAAAAGATGCTGCTAAATAGGTTTGGTATTTATAGAAAATCCTACTGACCCTGTAAATTTGTTTAATATTTCAAGAACAGAAATTTACTTAAGTGCTTAGAGCAATTCTTTCATACCATAATATTTAATAGTACACTTTGGAGCTATGTATTCAATTTCACATGAAGACCACAAATCAGTTTATATATTATACCTCAGAACAGCCCCTGGTATCAGTTAGATTTTTTATAAAAACTTAATTCAAAAGCCAGAAGGTTTTTTAATCTTGCCTTTTTTTGGGGGGGTAGTTATTTATATTCACCAGCAGGTGAATTCTGCAGCCTGTAAAGCAGTCTCACCCACACTGGTGGTTTTCTTGAGTGAAAATGCTGTTGTGGAGAAAATACCCATTAATAAAAAGGAAAGTAACTTCCAAGGTACCAGTGTGAAGTTACACCCTTACCTGTATTGCATGTGCTTGTCCTGTAGAGCTAAATAGCAGACAAATGCATAAAAGAGAGGGGTCCCTTTCACATCTTTAAATGTGGAACAAGAAGCAGCCTATTGCTGGGATAGGTGCTCTAATAGTAGACTAGAGAGCCTGTGAAGGAGGAGAAACAATCCAGCCTCCTATCTATCTGTAGCGGCTCTATTTTTAAGCACAGCCTTCCGGAGTTACACTGCAGGCTACCATTCCCAAAATCTGCTTATTCCTTAAGGCTCTTTCCCTACAGAGCTTGCTGCCTGATTTCAGGTGGGAAGCCTAATTCAGATATCTGTGTAGGTCTGTTGGTGTGGTACAGCATTGGTAATCCTGGGAGCAGGGTTTCCTCCCTGCCTCCATCATTGTGATTTCCCCAAATCATTGGAATTTTCCTGTCAATCTGAATTATGCCATTAATATGACTTAATTTTTTTTGCATGCCTCTGTGCCTTACACTGCAATTATAAATATCAATTGAATGACACACAAGAGTATATAATTTAATATAAAAGACACTTTCAGTTTTAAGAACTCATTTCAATCTGAGTTTCCTCCAGCAAAAGATAATCAATGAAGACAAAAATATACATTTTATCAGAATATCTCTAAAGATTTGCCCAGTTTCTTTTAAAAATCCCCTAAACTTCAAGCTGCAAAAATACCAGTGAATTGGTTTTTTTTTAAATTAATGTGCTGAGTTTCTAAATATAATGGGTTTTTTCCCATTCTTTTTAATAGAAAGTTTTTGAAACAAATATTCTTCAGTGTTCTGACTAGCTCTAACTTCAAAGTGAACAGTCTAGTTTCATTACAAGTTACTGCCAAATACATTCCCAAGAGGAGGACCTGCAGTAGGAAAAGAGCAGTCAAAGGGCAGGCCTGCTTTTTAACGTAGCATTAGAGTGTGGAGGAAGTATTGCATTAACTAAAGCATTGTTTACATGCTGAGGGCCTCACTGGATATGAATGGAAACAATGAATGCAGGCTACACACACAGCTGCTTCACTGTGGACCAGGACAATAACCAGCACTGGACAAGCTTAAAAATAACTGCGAAAAGAAAAGCCTAATACTTGCTCTGCCTGCACAAACTGGCTTGTGCCTGTTCTTGAAGCTTTTATCCTGGAGATGTTACAGTTCAAGAAAGTTCTTGGGTTTGTGCACATCATTGTATTTCACAGCTGTTTCTCAGCGCCTTGTGCCTGTCAATCTTTTGGTCCCTTGTTGCGCATAGGGCATTTATAATCTGTCTCTGTGAATACTTACAGATAGTTTCAGTTAGTCCGATCCTCCAAGAAGTTTAAGTTTCTTTTTCCAAAGCTGACCTTTGCTGGGAGGCTGTTCTCTTGGGTGAGAGATGGGTCATGCGTTGTGAAGGTCCTCTCAGGCCGTTTCCCGAAGGCTGCTTGGTCTGACAAGCTCTCTTTTTACCACTACTGCACGGGGACTGAAATTTTAACTTTTATAAGAAACTAGTGTGAAAGTTAAAATGAAATTAAAAAATCCCTTTCCATGGTTCAGAATTCTTGTTGTTGGAATTGCTGGAACAAGTGGAATGAATCTGAGTCAACTTTCATGCTAGGCAGGCGTAAGGCAAACTGAGCCCGAGTGCCAAGTGTCTGATGGCCTTTTGCTATTTCCATGGTTTGCAGGAGACATCTTGTGGTCAAAAAGCAAAATCACAGAGTGTGTATAGCATAATCTGACGTCGACAAAGCCTGAGAATGAACAGAATTCCGCTGCCTCCCAAGCATTTTGTTTTCTTTTTCACTGCCAGGGAATAAAGGAAGTAGAAGTTGCCCATCTGTCTGAAGGGGCTTTTTGAACTAAGGCAAAATGGCTGAGCTAGAGCTGAAAGGAGCTTTGAGGCTAAGAAGTGTATGGGACCTTGTCAGCCTTCTGTTCAGGGAGGACCCATGAAATCTACTGCAGCTTGTTTGAAGTCTGACATTTCTTAGATGAGGTGATGATCTTGCTAGCAATGTGTCTGCTTGCTTGCAGCCGTCTCTCGCCAGCATGGAGCACTGACGCAGAGTGCTGCAGAGCATGGGAAACAAGGCAGAGCATGGCAAGTGAGAGTGCATTCATCTTTAACTTGAGCACACATTTTTTCTGTGGCACCATGAAGATGGACATCATTCAGGAGTCATCTAAATTTCACTTACAGCTATCTGTGGAATTAGGGTGCTACCCAACATTCACATCAGATAAACACAGTGGGGACAGTTTCACTGAGGAAGCCTGTTATTTAAAGATATCTGTTTAGAAAAAAATGATTTTAATTAAAAAGCAGAAAGAAAAGCAAAAATCAGGAAAATAAGATCACCACAGGGAAGCAAAAAGACAATGCTACTCCAGATGCCTTTATGTTTAGTAATAGGTATCTGTCTCTGGTAATAATTACAATTACTGCACAATTATGTAATAGCATTCCTCAGCTGGCCTGGCCTTTCGTTATGGTAGGTGCCATTCAGGCACCCACAGAAAATGACAGTACTTGACTCAAAAGAGAGTACCAGCTATAAGACAGAAGATAGAGCAGGTGAATGAGAAAAATAAATGGATCGTGTGATAGAACATGTGGTAGCAGTAATAAAATGATGGGTGCAATTCTAAACTTACCACCATACCAGACTGTGCTATCAAAACCTTGTGAGGGAGCAGAGAATGAGTGTCCATGCCAGGTGAGGTGGGAGCAATAGCTTCTACAGAAGTTAACTCCTAGAAGATGTCTAAGAAAAGCTGACTACAGAAACCATTCAATAGAAGCTGTATCAGGCAAAGCAGTCTGGTAATGGGACTGTATATAATGGGACCACATTTGTCCCCAGGCTGGGGACAAATTGTGCATGGTGAACAAATCTGATTCTTGCAAGTGTGCGATAAAAAAATCCGTGACCTTATAGACCCCATTTTTTATTAAAAGAGCCTTTCAGAAGATGGAAATTCCATTTGGCCACTTTTTCTCATTAGATATGGCACCTTTATCTTCACAAATTCTACACAGAAGGGTATTTCATAAAGGATTAGTGTCAGGTTGACTTGGATATTTCATTTTGAGATATGGAAATTTTAGATTATATAATAAAATATAAAATTAAATGAACAGTCCTTTTGTGAAAAAAGGAAGGGGGGGAGGGGGGAGAAAAAGAGGAAAAGAAAAAAGCCCAAACCTCAGAATATTTGACAAAAGGGCATTTTGCAAAAATTTCACAACTTGTCTCCTTTTCCTTTCACCTTTGTTGAATGAAATTACTGAGGAAATTATGCCATTTTGCAAATATGTTGATGATAATGAAACTAAATACTCTATTTCAACATTGTTTTCCCAACAAGCTCTATTAACCAGCTCTCACTTGTCTTTTGGAGTCAAATTTGGTCCCTTTCCTTGAAAACTGAGACAAATAAAACTTGGCACAACAGTATACAGCTGTATCAGGTCTGCACACAACTGCCTCAGAAGAGAGTAGCCCTTCTGCAGCTTACATATGAAAGCCAGTGCATCTCTGGCAAGATCTCCTCTTGGCACAAGACTGGGGAAAAGGCACGAACACAGTCGGGTCCTTCTCATCCCCTTGGAGTTTGCTGTGGCCTTGCATGCAGGGCAAGCCTGCCCTGATTTAAATCATAGAATCATAGAACAACCTAGGTTGGAGGGGACTTTGAAAGTCATCTGGCCCAACCAGTTGTGGGAAGGAGAGCCTGGATGAGGTTATCTAGCACCCCTCCAACAGTGGGGACTCTACCACATACCTGAGGAGGCAGTTTCAATGAATGATTGTTCTCACTTTTTAAAGTTTCTTTCTTAGATTAGGACAAAACTTTTGCACAAAAGCTTGCACACAAGAGATCCGTTGCTAATGGAGCGTAAGTACTGCTAAAAATGAAGACCTGGGGTCACATAGATTGTATTAATCCTGCTGGAAATTCATTTTATGGTCTTATGTATAGTAACACCAACAAGCACGTGAATCCAAAAATGGGAAAACTGCTAAATACAAACTCTACAAAGTGACAGCAATATTGTATGAGCTACATGTGTATGGAAAAGAAGCCAGCTGATTACTGATATTTTGCTTGAAAAGAGACCATTGAGGGACTAATTTCTGGTAATATTAAACATAGTTTAAGTAGATTTGACCCCAACAGATCAATTGCTGTTTTCAGGAACCGAATGCCACATGACATAAAAGCATTCCCACAGGAAATCTATTCTTCTCTACCCAAATGTCATTATCTAAAAAGTGGATAAAGATTATTTGCATAGAGAATGTGAAGAAGATATTTCTCAGCTATTACAATGCCTCTGGGATTAGCACTTTCAGAAGAGATGATATCTTCTTCCTTTTATTTTTCTTTTAAATGGAAGAATAAGTCAAATTCTCACTCTGAATTTTATTCTGTTTTTCTGAAGATAAGCACCAACAACATTTTCTGCTTTCCACAATTTTGCTTTAATGCAAAGGTATCGAAGACAATCTTTCTTTTAGGAGTGGCAGAAGCAAAATAGGGTTTTGTTTTTCTTTCTTTTGGACTGCCACTGGGGGCTTATGCTGCTGAATACACATGGTTAGATACTGTGTAAGAAATATGGATAAGATGCTGTTCTTAGCTCTACAGTGCAAAAATATCTTGCTCTCAGCAGCAGTAGATATAGAAATCACAGAAATCTAATGTGTTAAAGACTCCAATAAATCATCTAATCTAATGCTTTGGTGAAAGGCATCAAGTATATCTAGGCCACTGGCAAAGATGCTTGTCAAATTATTCATAAATGCCTTGAATAAAGGAGATCCCTCAGCATTTCTCTGCCCCTTGGTTCTGAGATTCACTGTCTTTCCAGTTAGAAAGTCCCTTACAAATCTAACATAGGTAATCAAAGTGATATCTTGTTGACCTTCTTTCACTGGTCAACAGCACTCTTGTTTGAGCCAACAGCAGTTCACAGCCTGCCCCATGCTCTGCCTGCGACTGCAGTCTTCCTTTCCAGCAATGACAATAAGCCCAGAAATAAGGCTCTGCTGTCCCCTTACATTGACATGCTAACACTGCCCCAGTGCCACAGCACCATGAAGGGCTTGTCAATCAGAGCAGGCTTCAGCCCTTGCAGAAGCACCCATGGGGTCCAGAGAAGCTCCCTGAACTCCATGGCTGCCTCCCACTCTTGCTGTAGCTTCAGGGTTCTTGTTTGTTCATTTTAATCAAGCAGGTTGTTTGAGAAGCCTTGCAGATATAAGAAAAAGCTCAAAATTAGCTTGCTCAGGTGGGACTTAGAAGCATGGGAGGAGCAGGACTAGGCTTGGAGGGTCTCCAGTTGCGGCAAATGTTGTGCTGCTGACACATTACGGAAGTGGCAGCATTGGGACCCCTCAAAAGCATTCACCTCAGGGGTATATTGCAGTTTTCCTCAGGGAAAACTTTTGGAATCCAATGGGATTTACACATGTTGGAAATCACAACTCATCTTCATGGATCTGTACAGTTTATTCCCCTTCTCATCAGTGCTGCAGGGGCCAGGGGCCCCCTGGGCATGGGAGCTCCCTGCGGGGTCCACCAGGGCAGGTCCTGGAAGCCGGTGGCTGTCTCACTGCCCCAGCTGGGAGCAGGGCAGCTGGGGAGCACTGCGGCAGGCCCAGCACTGGCCATCGAGCACCTTCCTGGAGCTGGGGACAGGCCAAGACTGGGCCAGAACATGGCCCTGAAGGTAGGCTGAGCTTGGCAGGGCCCACGGTGAGGCAGGGCAGGGCTCTGGGGAGCTGTAGACTGGCCCTGCTGTGGTGCTGCTGTTGCAGGGACTCAGGGCCTCAGGGAACTGACATGGATGGGGTCCTAGGCTGTGGGCAGGATGGGGGGACTCCTGGGGGTTGGGCAAGGACGGAAAGGAGTGGCAGTGCCTTAGGGACATGACACTGATTGAATTTTCAAGCTTTCCCAACTCTCTATCCTTCTCAATTAGTTGCACTTCTAGCACACAAATCTGGTGGATATGAGGGGCTGACCATAAGGCTCTTGAGATTAATCAGTTCAATAACGAACCTTTGGCTTGAGTGTCATGACTAATGAACAATTTCTACCTACTTTTTGTGAGGCAGAAAGCTCAAATTCCATGGAGAGGAAACATGGTCTTTCACGGCAGAGTTACCAATGAGTCAATCCAACTTCGAAAAACATGAGGGATACTTTTCAAAACTTCTTTGTGTGTTGCAAGAGATGGAAAGCAGAAAAGTGCAGGCTGGTAAAATATCTTTATAGCCATGTTTTGTCTGAGATGGGTCACATTTCAGTAGCACGCAAAATGCCTGAACAGCAGTTACAAGTGGCTCAACAGCATATGTCCTAAGCACACCTGAAGGCTTGACACTCACCTTTGTCTCAAAATTGTATGTGTGCTGCTCAGATGTTGTCTCTTCCCCATGTCATTCCATGAGAAACTGCTGAAACTAATGTCAAATGAGGAGTTCTGCATGTAGTAAGGAATTCCATCATATTTCATTGCCTGGGTAATTTTTAGGTTGTGTCAGATTTCTGTCAAGGTTTTGCTGGGATCTTTGGGACAAGCCATGGCAAAGATGAGTTTTATGTTCCTGAATGTCTTCACACCAAACACAGGGGCATATCTGTTTCTTTGGCCAAACAAAGTGAGGTTTGTTCAACTTGTAACTCATTAGGTTCAATATTTGGCTAAGTGAGACTGAAGAAGTGAAACTGAACAACTGGCCCCTCTGGCGTGAAACAAAAGATATTAAAAAACGTGGATCAGAACTGTCAAGAGCAGCGCTTCAGTTCCTCCTGCCCACTTGTGTGGGTATGAATCATAGTCCTTCTCTCCCTTATAAAGCGGGGGCTGAAGAGAGCCACTCGTGACTGCAGTGATACAGCCCCCTGGGGGAGAGCAGAGCATCTCCTCAACCTCTCTTCTTGAATTTCCGAAGTCATAGATCAAGGTGAGACACGATATACTGTCAGCTGACAGTTACTGTTTTTTGCTCTCATCTCTGGCTTTTTTAGCTGAAATGAACTGGGAATCGTCTAAACCCCAAACTTGTTTACATTTACTTGAAAATAAATATCTTTCTTTAGAGACTATTACTTGTCTGCAAAGAAGTCTATTTTTTTTCCTGATGTTGCAAAAGTAATTTACCAGAATAAGATTCGTTTTTGTTTCCCGGAATGTGCTTAATCATTTTAAGCAAATGTGGGAAAGAACTGTCATATGTCCTTTGCTTTGTAAAGAACCATTAAGCTTTGGACCATTAGCTTGTCTTTGGAGGTTTCATTTGTCGCTCTTTGTAGTTATATAATAAAATATTTATTGAAAAAGAAGGAGTAACTGTTAAGTCCCTTCCATCAGTAAACAAGTGTCTCCTTCACCTTGTGAAAATGGAGGATGTATGGTTCTTCAATTGAACAACAGTGAATACACGGGTTTGCTGAACACATTTATCTGAAAAGTGGAACATCTGTTCTGCCTCTCAGAATTCCTCAAGGAATTCCTCTTTTAAGCTATCACAGTTTTACGTTCTGCCAAGGATTTTATTTATCACTCTTACATATTAAAAATTCCTAACCTGAGGTCCATCCAAACTATACCAAAGTAACTATGGTAGCTGAAGGATTTTATACTTGGTTTTCTATCTTAAATTTTGTAAGCATCTGTTTTCCCATGAATACGTACACAACCTAAGTAATTCTCTTTCGCCCTTTTTTTGTGAGACCCAGACAGAATTCATTCACTAATAGTGTCTGATTTTATTTTAGGCTTTTCTGTTTTATGATTCTTTACATCTTTTTTTATATGTAGCTGCCATTCCAACTAACTGACGCTGCTGTGATATCTTATAGGCTTTTATTGTGAAATCAAAATTAAATGCTAAAAAAAAGGAATGCTAACTTCTGACAGTTCAGATGCTTAAGAGCCTTTCAACACATGCCAATGTCAAAATATTTCCCTAATGTGTTATGATTTATCTTTTCTGACATACTGTTTCTTCTGTATGCCATTGAACATACTGGTTTTCAACTACTTACTAAGAGATTATCAAAAGGATTCAGCACCCCCTTGCAAAAAGGTAATGATTTTCAAGACCTTACAAACTCACCTTTGCAGCACTTTAGTCGAGATTTTCAAATAAATCTGCCACCCAATTCCAAGTGAGTAAAAATCTGGGTACATTTTCTGTTGCCCAAGTGGGAGATGGGTATTTCTGAGAGTCTAATAATATGCACCTTTTCCTTTGACAGCAGGCTCCTAAAATACAATGTGTAGTCCTTAATGAAAGTTAACTTACAATGTTCAATTAAATTCAGTTAAAATAATTCTGGATTCCATTAAAAAAAATTTGTTCCCATACATGGGAGTCACCTAAAGCTTTGACGGATTAAGCCTGTATTACATCTGACTGATTTCTGATACAGAAGTTAATAGCACTAACCTTTCACTAGACATGGCAAATGAGTCTATTGTCTAAACCCCAACTCTGGCAACACACCTGAGCCTGACCTTTAAAACACGTACCCTTTCAGCTGTGGCTCCTTCTCAGTGTTACCATCAATCTCACTATTTGCCTTTCTAAATTTCATCATCTGCCTTCATTGCAAATGTTTTTGGTTGGGGCAGGAGGGAGATGGGAATTGAAAGTTCTGCTGGTTGGGGATTAAAGTAGTATCTCAACTAGAGTTGCTCCTGATCATTGTAGGGAACGACAGCACCAACAGCAACAAGCTACATTCTTTTCTTTGCCTACAAAGAAAACTACTTGTTGCATCTGATGTCTAAGGACTTTGCTGTATTGTTTTTAAGTCATATACCTTGGCTAATCTTTCAAAGCATGAAAAATAGGTAGACAATTCATCATATTAAGACTTTTTCTTTTTAATGTTTTAGAATCTCAAAGCAGATTCTAGGTGGTCTAAATGTGGGAAGTGCGACCTCTTCATTTGTAAAGCACATGGAGGAAAATATCGATATGCTCAATTCTGATGTTAAAGAGAAAATTTTGCAATTCTGCTTGCTTAGCTGGTTTCTCTTCCCCTCTCTGTATCTTTCGTCAGTAATGAAATTAAATGCAAATTAAAGAATATGTCTGAGTTTTGAAGCACAGTGATATAAAGAAAAATCTTTTAAACCAGAATGTACTACACTGTCAATCCTTCCTCCTCTTCCATCTTGTTTAAGGACAGCTAATTTCAAACCGCCTCAATCTGTAGTCTTTAAACAATTATTTTCTCAGAAGAACAGTGAAATGGTGAGTGGTATAATGACATTCATTATTGTGGTGGTATTGGTTAAATAGGATTTCTGTCTTGCTCATCAGAAATTTGCAAATTGAAAGGCAGCACCAGCTGACCAGCTGACAGCACTGACTGAAGCTGTTATAGCTTCATAAACATTATTTCACTTTCTGATCTCTCTCACTGCTGAATCTGAACTTTTATTTTGCTTATCACATTCCACCTGTGCTCTGGGTACAGCTACCTATAAGAAAGGCCATTCAGCTCCCAAACCTAGTTTCATATGTCAATTAACCACACTTTGATTTGGCCAAAACACCATGCACTGCCATTCTGAAGTGAACCAAGAGGAGCTGGATAAATGCAGTTTGGAATAGGATTTTGGTTGTGCTGAGTTAATCCACCTGTACTTACACAGCCACCTTTAAAGTCTCCAAAAGTAAATGATCCCCTGTCAGAAAAACGTCACACTTTTATGACAGCATAAGCGGGAATATTGAGAAGGAATCTTTGATGTTGTCATTCATGTATCTGCAAATACTTTCCCTTCCTAATTTTACTCATACACAGCTGCATGTTCTCCCTAATTAATGAATTTCCTCAGGTTACTCATCCAAACACATCTAATCTATCTCTGTCCAAAATGACTAAACTCTGTTCTGCATTAAAGATGTAAAAGGCCACAAATTACTTTCTTGGTCTTTCCAACTAGAAAATCACTGCTTACTGAATGGCATTCTCTCCATGTGGCATTCAGGGTGATTTCATCACCTCAGGGCTGAAGCTTTCAGTAGAAATGAAGAAGACCTACTGCTAAAAAGTTTCTCAGTTCAGATTCCTGTTCAACAGAAGAAATGTTCGCTTCAGGTTTAAGCTTATAATAATGCCATGAATGCAATAAAATGTGTAAGTATGCAGTTCTTTCACCTTTAAAGCATTTTAACCAGTCTTTCCTGAGAACAGTTTCCAACGTAAGTTATGTGATTAGGATGAAGTTTCAACACATTGTTACAGAAGGGTATTTTTTTTCCAGACTTTGCAGTAAAGAAGTGTGTGTAATTAGAATATAAAGTGAAATATGGATAAGTATATGTCATCTTTAATACCAGCTGACCTTCGCTGCAGTTGTAAAAATAAGGATATATGCAAGTTTCATTGTGAACTTTACCTTTTTCTTTCTTACATAGCTTGATGCTGTTGCTTCCTTAAGGCCTCTGAGAAGACTTCCCAGCTTGGAGGTAAAAAAATCACTTCATGCTCTTCTCTCAGCTATGAAGTAAAACGTCAACAGTACTCGATAGGCTGAGGAATTGGAAATTGTAATGCTGAATGTGAATTCCCCACAGGAGTGCAAGCAGCAGGAATGCTTGTTTGTCAAAGTTGAGGGGGAAAAAATGTCTATACAATCTGACCTCTGTTTCAGGTATGAACACCTCAAGCACAGTAGTCAGCAGCACAGAAATATCGCTAGTTAGCTGGCAGGCACAAATTTGGCCTGAGACGTTGGACTTGCATTTAACAGATGACATTCCCTGTGATCTCCAGCTGGGATTTGCCAATGATCCCAAGCCTTATTAATCCCCCAAATTATAAAAAAATAGAAGAGAAAGAAAAACCCCAGCCTAGCTGTATACTGCAAACTAGCATGCTGAAACAGACAGAACAGCGGACTAGGAAATGTGGAGTTTATCTCCCACTTGAAGGCCAGTTTTGTGCTATAATCACAGGAAAAGCAATCTCTCTTGTGCCTACAGTTTCTCATTTATCCCTGTCTTCTCTGTTTCATTGTGAAGCCTTTGGATGAGAGCCGTTTCCAACAGGTGCGTACAGTGCCTGGCATAATACACTGCCTGTCCTAGCTGGTACATTGTGATTTGATCATAATATGAATTAAATGTGAGTGGAACATTGAGAAACTCTCTGTCAGTGTAATAAGCTAATATTGGGAGAACATTTGTTGTTTTTTCGTGTATTTTAGAGTAATGTAAGGTAGAAATGTGAATGAAACAGACCCATTGCCTATTTTGAATGCTTAAAGGCTTTTGCTGTTTTCAGAAGTTTACTTTTCAAGTGTTCTTTGATCAAATCCTGTGTGCAAGATAAAACTAGAACTTCTTAAAAATGGATTAGAAGAGAATGTGTTCTGGTGAATGGTACTTCAAGAATATGTGGATTTTTTGCATTGGAAATAACATTGAAAATTGCCTATTTGAGAGAAACAGATGTGATATTGCAGTGCTTTTCTGAGTCCTGAACTACTTTCCTACTCCTTTTGTGAAAGGTGCCTTGAAAATCATAAACTCCACAGCTGGCATGCTGGTAGCTCTGTTTTATCACCCTCCTGATTGGTAATTCTGAACAGTTGGCTCTGTATGCCTTACTGCCTACCACCATACATTTCTGCTTTTCTAATCATGTTTGGAATTCTGAGGAATAAATACAGTGTAAAGAATTTTGGACCTCAAGCAGTCACCCATGATAAGGACAATGCAATCAACCCCCTGGGAAGATAATACAGGAAAGCTTGACTGCTGGTGCCACACGGCTTGTTTTCCAGGGCCCTGTGCAGGGTGGGGCCTGGAAGGTGGATATTTTCCGGTTTGTTTCTTTTTCTAGTGATTAAAGAGGCCAGCTTAGTCATGTCCTTATTTTAGACTTTTCCTCACAATCTGCAGTTAATGTTCTTCAAATACAGAATGTTCCATATGGCTCCTTTTCAAAGGTTAGTATGTTGCAGCCCTTATATAGTTCTTTAGCATGGCACCAGTTGAGGGGGTTTTGCTTATTCCTTGGACACATTGCTTTAATCCAAAAAAACCCCTAACCCAAACATAACCAAAACCAACCCCCCCAAAAACCCAACCCAAACCCCACTAGAGTTGAATTTTATATTAAGCATTTTGCATTTTTCATAAGTATGTCTTAACAAAAGGATATTCCCCAGGGATTGCCTCTAAATTCCTGATATTACATCAAAACAATAAAGCCATTTTGGGATCCATTACTGCATAATATCGCAAAGTAACTGTTACTGACAAGTGTCAGTGATGGCTGTCAACCTGAGCTCCAATGTCTTTACAGGATAAATTGGTTCTGAACATCTGAAATGTCATTTTAACTGTCTGTCCAGCCAGGCTAGCTACTCTCTGCCTTGCCAAGGTATTGATGAGAGCTGTGGATTGCCCTCTTGGTGAAGATTAAAATCTCTTTGCAAAGCAACAGCTGACCCATGGTTTTACCACTTTCATGATTATTTCTGGAAGCAGGATATTTTGGAGCAGGATGATTAATTTTTAGCTATTAACATCTTTGATGCTTCCTATTGAATGAAAAATAAAAACCTTTTTAAACACAAAACAAGCTGGTGGTTGGTACTATTCCAAAACAGTGGGTTCTTCCTACTGTAATACCACATGATTCTTTCTCAGCAGTACCAGCACTAAGTTCTTCTAGTTTATTCTTTCTTAACTGCATGCTGCAGTATCCAGAGCTGTAAGTAATCTCTAAAATACGGAAAACTGGTAATTTATAAACTAATTTTCTGGTTTGACTTGCAAATTCCTGTGATGAAATTGCTGGATAGGAAGCATTTACAGAAGTTTTACGTAATGAGATTGTCTGAATGCGAGCCAAGGGAGAAATTTCAGGAGACAGAGCTCTGATTGCCTACCCCTTTTTAAGAAAAATTACTTCTCTAATTGCTGAGAAAAAGGTGAAAGTAGTGGCCCATCTCTGTTTTCCCAGAGACAGCAATGGTAGCACTGTACTTGAAGAATACGAGGTAGGCACATGGCTCTCTGTGAGGCAACTTGCCTCTAAATATCACCGTAAGTGGAGGAAAATCTGTTACAAAAATCAACGTTGTGTCTCTTATCATCCAGTGCCAGAATGTGTCTCTTATTATCCAGTGACACATGGGGATGAAGGCTAAAGAAGCAGAGGAAGAAAATACAGCAGAGAGTACTGACCACTTGGTGACGTGACCTGGGCCATGTGCATCACGCGTTAATGGGACTCATATTCCTCTCAATATCTCTGTTAATTTTTCCCTCCAGCAATTTTATATTGTTACCGAGGCAAAGATCCGTGCATTTGAATATCCATTTTGTGAAGAATATGTTTACAGATTGTTTTAAAAATTGTTATGGGAATTAATCTCATGATGCATTTTCTTAGTCATGCAATTAAAGAAAACATTTCTCTGAAGTCTCAGAGAAGTCTGGAAAATTAAAAAAGGAAAAAAAAGGAAAAAAAGGAGTGTCTTTATGAGTTTGAAGGCTCAAGTAATTTTAAAGGCAACTGTTGTCAATGTTGCTTTTGTGTTGACAGAATCCTTTTAAAAGGTTTTGTGGTGCGAAAAGCTCCTTTTAGTGGGTTTTCATAATGCACTGGGAGAGAACAAGAAAATGTTTTTCTCACCATGGCCAGCCATGGAGCTCACTTAGAACACTATGTACCAAACCCGAAAGGAGATTTTCCATGCGGCTTGCGGGTAGAGCCGGCGCGATCGGCACTTGTGCCTGCCCCCGCTCACCTCGGAGACCGCTTGCTTCTTCCTAGCTCTCCTCCGGATGACTCAGGCCCCTTAATGTGCCTGAAGGAGATACTCGGGGCGAGCGGTCGCACCCGCCCGATAGGGATAGATTGACGTCCCCACGGCTTGCGGGAGGCAAAGTGGTTTTATTCTAGGAGCCAGCCTGTGGAGGAGGAGGGGTAGCAATCCCACAAGGTGGCATGGTGTATTAGTGCTTCCTCTGCGGAATAAAGCAGCATCTGGCCGCGTTCTCATGTCCCGAGTGCTCATCTATCCCAGCCCACAGAACTGTTCATGGGGTCTCTGAGGGTTGTTGTGTGCAAAAGCCAGGGCTGCTGTGTACTTGGGGCTGCTATTCCTCAGTCTGGTTACATAAAGACCGGCCAGGGTGTATGCCTATTCCTGCACAAATGCTTCCTTCCTGTCGTCATTCAGATGCCTTATGGGAGGGCCACCACTTTCTGTTTTTTACAGTCAGTGGTGTCCGAAGATGCCTCACAACCTCTGTAAATCAAGCCCTTGGCTATGCTAGACAGAGCCCTGGTGTCTGCCAGGGCGAGCATACCTCGTGGGGTGACAGCACTCATGTAGCTGTATCAGGTCTCACAGAGTGGGGACATGAGAGCCCAAATGAGCAGCAGATATTCCAAAATCAGCTCTTCTACTATTGCTGCTTTGAACCTAATCTGCAGCATATCTAACAGCTGGCAAAATGAGAAAATCACTGACACAGGAGGTTGCAACAGTCTTCTGCACTGACACTTTGGTGACGCTGCATTGGGAGTAAAATTGGGGTTTCCTTTCACAGATAAACCCACCCATCCTTGGTTTATACCTCAGTTGTATATGATGCATCTGTGACACTTAGCAGGTTACGGCTGGTTGGGGGTGGACAAGACGGGATGGGATGGGATGGCAGAGGATAGGACAGATGGATGCATCTGGTACTTCTGTAGCTTTTGCCAACGCAAAACCAAGCAGTGAAGATGTGATAGAAAGAGAGGGAATCTGTGGAATCTGGGTTACAGAAGGCTGTGTCACAAGGCTTCTTTGAAATACATCTGTATGAATTTAACTGTTTTCTGTGCAGTGCTGCTTCATTCACAGTCAGTGTTTTCCTAAAAAACATATTTTCAGGTGCTTTGTAGAAATAATAGTTAGAAGTTTTCATCAGAGGTAGTTTCTGCTGGTCTCCTTGAAAGAGTAGTGCAAAGCTCTTACCACTAGAAAGTTTTCCTTGTATCCCTGCCTTAACGTTTCACTTAGAAAACAACCTGAACTTATAAGATAATGTGAAATAAACAGTTCCTTCACCTGGTACTCTGCAGGTGCCATTAACAGCCCAGTCCTGAGGAAGGCAAACATTCAACACTCCCATTCCTTGTATTTACATATTTAAAAGTTGCTGCATTCGTAAACAGGACTCGAGGCCATGGAAGAATATTAGTGACATCTAGTAGTTCATTGGGAGTTGCAGGTATGCAGCACTCAGCAAAAATGAGGCAGTAGCTGTGAGTCAAAGCAATAGCAAGTGCTTTGTTCACAGATCTCTGTGATTAGAGCCCTACTTGACTTTACTCCACTGCTCCTTCCACAAACACATTTCAAAAGAGAAACCTGCAACCCCCTTGTCTTTTCTCCATTTCTTACTAGTTCAAAAAAAATTGAGTTTAATATCTCTGTGACCTTTCAGTTTTATGTCACCTAACTGGAGCACAGAAGCAATTTTTTTCTTCAACATGAGCTTTCCTTTCATTGAAGGCTCATTTATGCTTAGGACTAATGTAGCACAGCACAGAATACTACAAAGATTTGATATTTTGCAGCTCTGTTTCCAGTTAACCATTCCTAAATTTTATAACCATGAATCATGCATTGTGGGGTGTTTTGTCTCCTGTCATGTGGTGTCTATAGAAAAGGGGAGGAATGATCCTGAGAAAGTATTTAATATGCATTTAACTACGTTAACTATATATATATCTAACTTTTACTATAGGTTTAGCTAACTACCAAATGCAGACTTTGAAAACAAGAGGATTCATTGGACATTGCACTCCACATCCTAAGAGCAAATTTATGCTTTTAGCCGATGTATCAATGCTTCAGAACTTTTGTCATCTTTCTAATACACTCCAGTGACTGTGCTGACACTACCTGGTGTTGTGTCACAGAACAGCAGTGCACATTATTGTTCATTAAGAAAAAACTGTGAAGAAAACTCGTGATTCAGCTCTCCTTACTGCCTCTTCTTTCCCTACACAAATCAAGGAAGGACACCAATTACATTGCGTGTAATGACTAGCAGTACTCTTAACTAATCAACACTGGAAGATGGGGAAAAGATTTCTTTTGAAGGACAGCTTTTCCTCAATTGCAAAGTCCCCTTTGATTACCTTGTTCTCTGAGGGTGAGTAATGTGCTTTTACTTATTTTTAGTTTAGTTCAAGGTTATTAATCATCTTCAAACTAACAACAACTACAGGAATTCACTAGAGTTTCATGTCATTCACTGTACATTTTCTTCTTTGGAGGCATAGTTTTCTTTGCTATTTACATGATGCTGATTTCTACAGGCACTGTTGGAGACCATCACCCAACAACTGCTGTTTTGGGGGGGATGACACAGGAATTTCTTTAACTGAAATCACTTTTCATAAAGACTAAACACTACACTCCCCCGAATCCATGACAGAGTGCATCAGCAGATATATACTTTATGGCTTAAAGGCATTAAGTGTTTGAAGACACATGAGGTGTTAATCATGAGCAGTAAACCTCCACCACTGGCAAAAAAAAAAAAAGAAGTCAGATTAACAAAAGTGATTGTCTGACCCCACTAAAGTCATTAGGATCTTTGCATTTGACATCAGTAGGGTCAGATATTTAATTCAGAGCTATTCTGGTTCTTACCTATGTGCTTCCAAGGAACTCACTGAATTTGCTGTGTTTCATACTGTAAATGTAATACATTAATAAGTACGTGACTTATAAAAGAATTGTGAGATTAGTAGTAATGCTTTTGGATGAAAGTTATCCTGTAATTACAGCATATTTTATAAATATGAAGAACCTACAATAAGTACAGACATATCATCGCCAGTATCATATCAGTACATGCAGCTCATCTTTCATCTAGAAAAAAAGGTAACTTTTTTCTTCTTAATCTATGGCATGGGGTTTTTAGCCTAGTTTTCTCAGTACTGAACAAATATTTGCCCCTTTCACAAGCAGAATTCTATGCCCATATACTCAGCATTTGCCTTGTAGTTCATGCTCTGGGATAATTACATAAAGACATTCTACATTAGGAATGGGAGGAAAGAAAAAGGATATGTGGACATGAACAGTACATCAAAAGCAATCTCTGGCTCAGAACAGATCTTGTAGAATTGATCTGAGGAGATAAGGTCAGGAGATATATTCAAAACAGAGTTTTTTACTTCCCATAGAAGACAAGTTTGAATAAATAATGCTCTTGACAATAACTTTCTTTTGCATGTGATTAAATATTTTTTTCCCCCAGAGAGATAAGTGATAGATAAAAAGGTATTGCACTTTGGCATCCTTATTAAAAATAATAAAAAAACCCAAACCAAAAGCCAAAAGCCAAACCACCTGTAATTGCTAGCATTAGATAGTAAGATGTTGCTTCTGTGATTCCTTGCTCATACTTCTTGCCTATTGTGTTTCAGAGCAAATTCCTGTCACCCTCAGATTTTAAATCAGAGAAGCTAAATAAGTTAATTATCCAGTGGTAAAACATTTATTTCAGATAGTTAAATAAAAGGAATATATACATTCTAAACCAATATCAACTGTTGCTGATACTTAGAAGAGAATTTTTCGTTGCCGAGTAAAATATGTCAGACAACCACCCCAATTTATATGCAATTAACTACTTTTTCTGCAACTTTACTTTTAACTACAAAATCAATAATACAGTTGGATCAGGAAGGGGAATTTCACTACAGTGAAAAAAATATCATATTGAAATTTCAGGATTTTAAACATTTCTACAGACAATTGTAGTTATATTATTTTGTTGTTCTGTTGACAAAGGCAGGTACCTCTGGGGTTTCAACACAGTTTCGGGGGTGAAAAGAGAGTCTTGCAGTGTCCTAGTAACTTCTGGTTGTGTTGAGCTCTGCAAATGCCTATGAAATTCAAACAGGACCTGTCCTGGGTTCAGCAGTAACAGTCATTTTTCTCCTTCTTAGTAGCTGACGCAGGGCTGTGTTTTTGCCTTTCAGCCTGGGAACTGTGCTGATAACACTGATGATTTTAGCTGCTGCTCAGTAATGTTTAGTCTGACCAAGGACTTTCTGAGTCTCATGCTCTGCCAGGGAGAAGGGAAAGCCGGGAGGAAGCAGAGACAGGACACCTGACCCAAACTGACCAA
>JANRGW010037072.1:0-25623 GCA_024733675.1 Psilopsiagon aymara
ATCACTAAGCCATAACTAAAAACATTGGTGTTATCAGCACTGTTCTCAGGCCACAAGTCAAAAACACAGCGCTGCACTGGTTACTGAAAAGGAGAAAAAATGACTGCTACTGCTGAACCCAGGACAATATGTTACAGCAGTTCTGGGTCTTACCAGGACAGACGTTCACCCATATGCCTGCATGACTTAGGCTATTAGTGTTTATTAGCACTCTCTAACGTAAGTCTAACCTTTCATACATGCTTTTCCTATTAAAAACTTGAAAATTTACTATGCCATACCAGTTCTAGGTCCTTTCAGTTCTTAAAGGGGACCTGTAAGAAAGATGGTGAAAGATGCTTTAGCAGGGTCTGTTGTGACAGGACAAGGGGTGATGGTTTTAAACTGAAAGAGGGCAGATTGAGGCTAGATGTGAGGAAGAATTTTTTTACAATGAGAATGGTCAAATACTGGCACAGGTGGCCAGAGAGGTGGTGGATGCACCATCCCTGCAGACGTTCGAGGCCAGGCCTGGATGTACTTCTGGGAAACCTGGTTTAATTAAAAATATCTGCTCACTCTGGATTATCTGGATGATCTTTGAAGGTTCCTTCTAACCCAAACTACTCTATGATTCTATGATAATTCAGGGCTTGATAGGCTAGTCTAAGGCTACACTTCAAGATTAGCAAACTTCTTTTTCTGTCTCTCATTTGGATTTTATTTCTTTGTTTTGCTTTCTTTTTAGTATCAGTCAGGGAATGTGAGGCAATAGAAAAGCACTTGGAGCTTTATGACTTTGTCCTGCGCTTGTCTTTAAATAATGCAGTCCTGTGTCCAAGGAATTGATAGATGTGTAGAGCTATAAAAGTGAAAAACCTGATTACCCTGTATTTATAGCCTTTTACACACTTGTATAATATTGTGTTAAGCTTTCTTCCATTGTGTGTTTCTGTGCCCCGATGTGCGCTTGGGCAAGCCCTTAATTTGCCTCAACTTCCCAGTCTTCAGCTACTACGAAGAGTAACGTATTCCTTCACTTCATCACCTTGAAGGTGATGCGCATGTAAGGAACTGTAAAATAATTTATGTGAGGGATAAAAGAATATCTCTTACCTATTCTGGCCTTTCATATTAGCTAAGTATTTTTTCCAATGACTTTCCAGTCTAATTTTAAGCAGTAGGCACTTCAGATGTGGTTTAAAATATCTCAATGATTTCTCAAAACAAATATCCCTAACTAAATCGAAATAATTCTCTATACACTTTTGATGGTGATCAGCTTTTATAGAAATGGCCCCATCATCACAGCACCAGGAATACCAAGTGTTGCTGTCTTGCTAGGAGGCCCTACCTGCAAATGTAGTTCTCAGCCATGTGCATATCAACATGTATGGACAATGCAGTAGTATCTAGGATTTTCTTCTATGAACTTCAAGCCAACAGTAGGGATCATACTTCAGAGTCATGTTATTGCAGCAGTACATGATCTATTGGCAGCTACCTAACTACAGCAAAAACGTGCCTCAGCTAGGAAGTGCCCGCTAGAGACCAGCATTTCCCTGCAGCACTTAATCTTTTTTTCAGCAAGGAATAAATACACTTAGCTCTAAGTTCTTTCTCACAGGTTTTCCTTCTTAATTGTCCCAGTGGGTGCTGGTTCCTGCTAAAAAGATTGTCTGGGGATTCAGGTCCTAGATTACTTGCATTCTCCTAGATGTGGTGAAGATCGTAGGCAACCTTGCAGGGGCTCTGGTGCATCCAGACTGTAACTCATTTTCCTTCTGCTGCCTTCACTGGCAGCTGCTTCTAGTGTAGCCCAACCTAGGTCTCAGAACAAGGAGACACTAGCTATTGCTAATGTTGCTTCAGAAACAAAGATGCATAAGAAGCTACTTTGTTGTCTGACAGAGTATCTGTGAGGTTTTTCCTAGCCTTAATCAGGATGAAAAGATGAAAACCTACAAGACAGAGGAATCAACCTGAAAGTAAAAAAAGACACCAGAAAAAAAAACCCCAACAAAACTGAACTAGGACATTTGGAAATTTTTGTTCCAGACTTTTAGGCTTTGTTACTATAGATGAACTACTTTAAAGAACAGTTATTTTGATCTCCAAAAAGCAGCTATATCTCCTGTAACGGGTAAGTATAAACCAGCGCATGTTAATAATTTAAACCTCCTAATTTCAAATCATAAAGGACACTCCAGTACTCAGCAATCTAATGCTGTCCAAAGAAAAAAAATATGAAAAATTCTCAATTAGAAATACTCAGCACTGTTCCACAAAGATCTCTGAGCCCATCTTTTCTGCTGGTGTAACTAGGAGAACCCCTGGGAGAATCAGTCCTTCTCCCCCATCCCCACCTGCTCACTCCCACACTGTGCCTGTCTTTCCTCCTGCGGCTATCTAGTGTGCATGAGGAGGAGGATGCTCCCAAGTAAGGTTAAGGAGCAATTACGTGGTGCAACTATTGAGGTGCTGATGGAGTGCATCACCAGCTGCTGCTGTAGGGAGATCTTGCTCCCCATCCCACTGCGCCCTTGCACAAGCACAGAATGTTTTGCTAATCTTGTGGTGTGGTGGTTCAAGGAGTTCATCTGGCAGTAACATAACCCCTAAAATAACAAGAAGAATATTTTCCTGATAGTTTAGGTCTCTTCATTTAGGGGTATGCTAGCCCAGCAGAGGAGGATGGACTCTGTGTGTTAGATGGGGAGTCAGGACTAGCCATGCAGCAGCCACTTGTGTCAGCACAGTTGTATCCCAAAATCACACTTTGAATTTGATCTGGAACAGTTTCTCCATCTGATTCATTGTTTGGACACAAAAAAAATTTGTGCTGGACTCAGGGGAGCCGGCATGGCTGTGGGAATTAGAGGCTGAAGGCATAAAGAGTCAGACGGAAGGGGACCGGGTGAGTCCCCCAGCAGTGCTGGTGCACACAGCCTGTGAGACTGCAGACAGCTCATATTCTGGAGGAACACTGAGTCACAGGGGCACCAATGCTTTAACTTGCTTATTAAAACCATCATTAGGGCTTAAATGAGGTGACAACAGCTCCCACAGCTTCTGCTACGTCAAAATCTTATCCTGACAGAATATCCCACCACTCTGTCTCTTCTGAGCATTTCCAGCTCAGGGCACAGAAGCATCACTACGGTGGCATTTTGCACTATTCTATGTATTCATACAATTTTGGGGGTTTCCTGCCTATTATAACATAAGGTAGGTGTAATTCATCACATCCTATGGCCCCAAATATGCTTTTACTCTGAGAAAGCTTGGTATAACAAGCACCAGAGCTATTCATAGCTCCACGGTTTTGTCTCATTAGTTTTCAAGGCAAATGTGTTTGTTTAGGTTTCACAGCTGCCAAAATTGCACTCTCAGCCTGAGGTTTGAAAGATAGACTATACTTTTTTTTTTTTTTATTTGCTTATCAGCACTGATCTTTTTTCTTTAAGTGTATGACAGGCAAATTTCTCCACCAGTGACATTTGCTCATCCCGGCTGTCTTTAGTAGATGCTTGCATTAAAGACAAAATGGAGGCGTTTCATCAATGTGTTTTCAAACACTTTACAAATTAATCTACTGGAGAAACTGAGGAGTGAAGAGGTGATATGGCTCATTTTACGGGCAAACAGCAGATGAGTAGAAGAGGTCTCTCCTGTATCCTACCTTGGTACTCTTCCAGCTGGACAATACCACCAAATGTTATTTTTTGGAAGACAGTGAATAATTTCTGCTAATAAATGAAAAGCAGGTTCTGCTCTTTCTGCCTCTGATAAATCCACTACAGAAGGAAAAAAAAAATAAATAAAGAAGAAAGCATTTATGACCAGAAGGAAAAAACTGTTTCTACAGAGTCAGCAGATTTACTAATATTACACCTTCTTTACTGCAGTACTTTTGCAAAATGGAGCTCAACTTCATCAAAACAAAAATAAAATAAGAAATGAAATACTAGAAGATGCACTTAGCAGCTCTTGCTCACTTCATCTTCTAGTTAGTTTTGTATCTGTCTCCTTTAATTTGCCTAATAACAATAAAAAAGACCTAAGACTGTTCAGATAAGAGTTGGCTCTTGTTTATATTGATTTAAAAACAGTTTAGTTCAAATGATACAATCCTGAACTGCTGAACAACATGATAAGTAATCATTTTCACTGTTTCTTGAAAGGAAAAAATGATCCATCTTCTTTCATTTTTTCCTGCGTCCTCTTTGCTCCCATCCCTTCTGTCAAATGTGCATCCCAAACATGAAAATAACACCTTTGGAAAGAATTTTAATAGCTGGTTTTAGCAGTTCTGGCACTATCTAATAATTTCAAAGGCTTCTCTGCTTCCCTATCAGTGGCTGAGCAAAGAGGGGAAACAGCTGCCTTTTTGCACCGCCCCACCATAGGAAGACCATGCCACAGTCTCGGGCTGTGTCTGCACGGACCATCGCAGACTGACACCAGCTTTTTCTGTCCAAACTGAAGTACAATTACAGCTCCAATCCAGGAGCTATACATCCCATGGTATAAAATTCCATGCTCCCATATGCAGGACTAAGCCATCTGTAGTGCTTTGGGATCACAGCCAGTACTTTCTGTATGCCGATGCTGCATTGCAACAACATAGCTGTGCTATTAAATTTATTAGTGCAGTGGGGAAAAGGAGATACTGAGACTGGTTATACTACACTGCTTCTCTAAAAGCCGGGGCTGGGCAGTGAGCTAAAGCCTGACGTTTTCCTTGGCCCCTGCATGCCTGCACAGTCTGCCACCCAGCAGATCCTGGTGTCACTGTGTCAGGCAATGCAGGTACCCTTCTAGAAGGAGACCCAAAAGGATGTGATCTTGTTGCAGCACATATGGATGTCTGATGAGAAATGCTATGCTCAGCCCATTGCCAGAGCAAGTAGCCCTGTGTTTGAGCTGGTGTAACACAAGCCTGAGTTTTCTCATGTGAGCCCAGGATTTGAAGGGAAATCTGAACTTGAGCCTGGTCTTGAACCTTTGCTTTAAATACCACTGTAGATGTGCCTACTGAGACAAAAAGAGTCAATCACTGTGACCAAAACCCACTTCCTCAGAAAAAAATTGGCATAAATGGTTACTAGAAAGTTGTGCTGAAGAGCTTAACTTTATGAGCTTAGGCTCATAAACTATGCTGTCTGTTAGATATTCCCATATTTGCTGATCAATTGTAGTGTAGAAGGGGATGAAATAAGATTATTTGTCTGTCAAAAGGCATAACATACAAGCGAGAATTTGATGACTAAAATATTTAATATTCTGCCTTAATATGGATTCAAGCTTACACCAGACACAATCCCTCTGGTATACATGTTGCAGAGGCATATTCCAGGTTTGACACATTTGCCACAATCATTTTGTTCTATAGAATCCTGTGATCAATTGCTCGTGGCTTCAACATTACTCAGGGCAGCAGGAAGAAAATGTCAGCATAGCCTTTTGTTTTGAGACTCCGGGAAACAAAGCCTTAGGAAAGTAGAATCATTATAATGCTGATGCTAAGGATTAGTTTACTTCAGCTAAAAATACATTATACAAATAATATTTGAGCTAAATTAAATTGACCTTCTTTCCCTCCCCCATTCCTACAGTTCCCTGATGTTTGGCCTTCAGTTGTCTTGTTACACCATGCTTAAAACTTTATCAACCATGCTGTGTAAGCTAAGAACATAACCGGCTATGACTGCATGGAGAGAACAAATAGAATCATAGGAACCAAAGTTTCTTTTATAAAACATTTAAAATGCAGGTCTTTTTATTATTTTAAGCTAGTTTGGATCACAAGAAGTTGTTAGAACATATTTTATGTATATAATGTGCATGTAGGACATATGATATATATATAATATATGAATTTATTAAATGAGATGTAAATTCATTATTCCATGTATTCTCTGTTATCTGCAAACTTTTGTGTGATAACACTAAGCCTAGTCTCTCAAAACCAAAACAAGAGAGGTATATATTTAGGCACACATACTTGTATAGAGTCTGCGAACCTGTATTGTACTCCCCTTCCCTGCCTCACCTCGCTTTAGATGATGATAATACATTTGTCTTCAGTATTTATGGAGTGACTATAACTGGCTATGTGCCACTCAGAGGTGATAGATACAGGTTTACCAGTCTCAGCTGTACGCCATCCATGAGCTCCTCACCACTGGCTCTTTTCTCTAAACTTCTGAGTAGCTTCAGACTGTAATCTGCAATTGTAACTTAACCAAAGTAGATGGACTTATTACAAGTACATTTCATTCATACATCTAAGTATAGGCATATTGACTCAGGGTGCAGCATGGGCAAAATTCATCTTTTGATCAGCAGTTGATTTCTATTTGAAGTCTCAATTAACCTAACATAGGAGCTTTATCCCATGGGAAAGTGTGATTAGTCCTCTTGTGGACTTAGGGAGCTACAAACGTGCTATATAAAAGAAAGGTCTACAAATCTAGAACTGTTGTGCATGAAGGGGAGGGACTCTTCAGTGAGAGGACAAGGAGTAACGAGTTCAAACTTAAACAGAGGAAGTTTAGATAGCATACAAGGAGGAAGTTCTTTACTGTAAGGGTGGTGAGGCACTGGAATGGGTTGCCCAGGGAAGTTGTGAATGCTCCATCCTTGGTGGTGTTCAAGGCCAGGTTGAACAGAGCCTTGGGTGACATAGTTTAGCGTGAGGTTTCCTTGCGCATGGCAGTGGGGTTGGAACCAGATGATCTTAAGGTCCTTTCCAACCCTCACTATTCTATGATTCTATGAACCCAAACAATAAAATTTCACTGAAATAATTTAAATTACTAAAATCAAGAACCTGAAAGTTGTCAGCAGGACAAGTAGAGGCTATTCATAACATGTGGGTTATATACGTAGCTGTACCTCAATATTTATAGGTTCTCTCTGTTCACCCCAGACTTGGGGCAGAGTGCTATCAGACAGGAACTGAGTGTGATTTGGGGTTCAGTATGAGCTCTAGCCAATGTTGCAGGTGAGGCATGGTATAACAAACAGTTTATCTAGTTCCATGAACTACTGATTCATTGATCTCCATCACATGTTCTAGCCATTGGATTAGCTGTTTGGTTAACCATGGATCTATATTCCATTAGTCCTACAGCTGCAAATACCAACATGCTTAACTGAAAGGCAAATTTTAAGTACTGTGATGGTAACTAAAGGTCTTTTAAACCATAAGGTAGAGACATGAACCTTTGACTGAATACCAACACCTTGGCTATAGGTCAGTCTGATTCAACTTTTTATACACTGATATAAATTGGAAGAAACTTTGCTAATGCTAAAAAACCTGTACCAGCACAAACTGCTCTGAGGTCAATCTGGCCCTGTGGGACTAGGGTGGTGGTGAGTGCTCTTGACAGACTATTCAATAGGTTGCCCAGATCATCCGTGAGATGTAAACGGACAGTGGAACTGGTTGAATCTTGAAGTGAGAAGGAAAATTCACAGTTATCAGCTTTGTTTGTGTGGGTTGAAAGCGATTCTCCAGGGTACATCCACTGCTTATAACTGCTCAGCTGTAAATCTGAGTGAAGGCTGGAGAAACAAAAAGCTGCCTATGCAGACAAACCACTTGGCTCTATGCCCTCTTCAATGTTTACCCAGGCTGCAGACTGTTTTAGCGAAAGGAATCATAGAATAAATATGCTCTAAGGTCTAAAGATTCTCTCAACTATGTAAAATCCAAAATAGGGGCTGGGAAGGGCAGCTGCTCATTTGCATTCCTGGCATCCGGTGCTAACGACTGGAAGATAACTGTGAGAAATGCCAGTTTTAAAATGCGTTATGTTTAAAGGAAAACCACACCTAAGAGAACAGCACCCATTTTTTTCCTTTTTTTTTTTTTTTTTTTTTTGCATGTTTGCACTTTCTGTGCTCTTTAGACACATAGCTGAGACGCCCTTGTACCAGACATTTTTTATACAGCATGTGTGTTTGGTTTTGTTACTACACTGAGCTCCACAGAGACTCTTTTCTAGGCTGAGCTCCCACTTGTCCCACCACAGTTTCTTTGAGATATCTCTCCTGCAAGACTGTCTCTTTCTTTGACCCAGGGTTTTCCTCTCTCAAGCACAGGTGGCTTGCCCTGGATGTTGCCCTCTCATTTTATTTCCCAGTTTATGATAACTATTCCTCTCTCTTGTCTTTCTTAAAATTGGAAAAGAAGTAAATTGGAAAAGAAGTAAATTGAAAAGATTTTCTTGCAGTAAAACATGCGAGTTGAACTTTCTACCACAGCAGTTTTCCTTCTCTGAAGGAATATGGCCTGTAAATACCAATACTTGGAGATCATTCATGTTTAATAGAGGAAATTTGGTTCTGGAACTGAGCACAGAATTGGAAGCATGAGCTGCTAAGCTTTCCCCATCTTTGCCTGTGGTGATTTCTAAGCATATTTTGCCCTAAATGGACAATATAAAAACACAGAATGGTTTGGGTTGGAAGGGACAATAAAATTAGCTAGCTCCAGCCCCTGCCATGGGCAGAGACATCTTCCACTAGACCAGGTTGCACAAAGGGCCATCCAGCTTGGCTTTGCACACTTCCAGGGATGGGGCATCCACAACTTCAGCTGTGCCAGTGCCCCACTGCCCTCCACAAGGAAGAACTTCTTCCTAATATCTAATCTAAATTTACCCCTCATGCTGGGGCCCCTGAGCTGGACACAGTACTGCAGATGAGTTCTCGCAAGTGTGGAACAGACCAGGAGAATCACCTCCCTCAACCTGCTGGTTGTGTTTCATTTGATGCAGCTGAGGATACAGTTGGCTTTCTGGGTTGCAAGCTAATGTTTATAGTATCTTCCAGCATTCAGATATGTAGCAAACAAGAATATGCGGCCAATTTTTTGGACTGGTTAGATCACTGGAAAAAATTGGAAAGATGATCAGCCTTTTATTTGTGCTGGCAAAAGAGAGGTAGTGCCACATTGACACAAATGCCTTTGCACAAACAGCTGGTCCACATTGTGAAGTACAATCCATCCTGTATGCCTCAGTAGAGTAATAAGATGGAAATCCCCATTCTCTGCTACTTTAGCAGAAAGTGAGAGTCTCTGGCCTCGAATTAAAAAATCATTACTCTTGTTTTCTATACTGTGGTGCTATTGAGATATAATGAAAACTTCAAAGCATAATTGTGCTTTTATTTTCCCTCTCACATATACACTTGTTCTCAGTGTCTGAACCTATATAGACCAGGTGTTTGAGTTATCAATTGGTGCAGGTCTGTGCTTATGTATAGTTCCTTTCCTGTATTGTTTTTTTTGGTGGCATTTCTCTGGCCCCATATCCCCCAGCAAGGCTCTTTCTCCAGGAAGAAGACCAAGAAGTTGAAATCCCAGCCCACCTGAAGTTAATGGCAAAATGATCATTGACTTTAACACGGCCATTATTTCAGTGTCTAACACCATAAAGCAGCTTTCAGTACAATTGATTTCCTGAATTGCATTCACTGAATATATGGTTTATTCCAAGGGTTCCTGAATGTTGTTTGTTCAGAAAGCACCCACAGCACCTTCTGGCTTCTCATATCTTTCCTCTATAACAACAAATCTATTTGTTAAAATTTAACAAATGAATGTGAGGGCTTACCTGATTGATAAAGGATGGGATAACAATCTTTCTAAACTCACAATGGTACAAAATCCCCAGTACTGAGTTTCCATAGGATTCTCAATGCATTAACAGCTGAAATTTCTAATAATAAAAAACCCCAAACCACTCCATGCCCCAAAAGCAGAGCACAGAAGTGTCTTTCTCAGTATAAGTGAATTTTAGACTCAAGGAGTTGAGTCAACACCTAGCTAAAAACCCTTAATAATTGCTTCAGGCATCGAGTCTGATGCTGAACCTGAGCCTTTATTTTGAAGTTTAATTGAACTTGAATTGGCATCAATTCAGAACAAGCTCATTCTCTTCTGGCCATAAATCTTAACTGAGAATTCCTCCATAAAAATAGATTAAATCAAATAAATAAATCTCAAATTATTCTATCTATCAGCAGCACATCAAGCTGGAGGTGCTCTGGTTAGTGTGAAGACAAGACCTATGTTTAGATGTTGGACAGCAAAAATTAAGACTTCTTTAACGTAAGAGTAGAAGGGATCAATTCTGCATTCAGTGAGAGGGAAGGATGGCAAGGGAGGTGAGCAACATGAGACAGGGATGACCTGACAGTGGTGTCACAACATGTAATTACATAATGCAATATGTAATACTGCATAGTACATAGGATGCACTTATCCTGAGTAGTGCATAATTCACCAAAGTATTAAGAGAATGTGGTTAAGAGCCTACAGTTTCTATGCAAAATGTAAACTCATCTAGTATCCATCAGTAGAAAAATCAGCATGACATAAAATCAGAGAAAAATGGTTTTGACAAACAAGGTCAATGAAATTTTTATCTGTAAATCAGCCAGCATAGAACAAATATTGTTGTTTGGATCTTTAGAGCCAAAGAAAGAATCAGAAAACGAACTGAGTAATCACTGAAAAACAATTAGCATCTTGGCTGAAAGCACTAATAGAGTAAACACAGTTTTTTTTTCTGAATTATAAAAACACATGAAGGAGAAACATCTCACCTGATGACCACAAAGCTGTGTAGACATGAAGTATAATGTTGCTAGTTAGTGAGTGCATATACTCCTTAATCAAAACTATGGCATGTAGAAACCCACAATTTCGTAATACAACATAAAAAAAAAAATTACAGTGTGGTTTATCAACAGGCATTCTCTGTCTATCTTTGATTATATTTATTGCTGACTTATTCCGCTGAGCTGAATCTCACTAATAGTATTAGGGGCAATATCTATTTGCTTGATTTGTGATAGTAGTAATTTTTACTTGAGTTCCAGCTTCTCAATTGCAGTTGAATCTTTATCCAATGAAACCTATTAAAAACACAGAAAGAGACCTCTTCCCTGCCTGATAGCATGCTGTGGCTTTGTCTCACACACATGGTGATGTACAGCACAGGTATGTACAGACAGGATGATGTATGCAGATTGATTTGGTGGCTTACGTATATTAGAGACAAGTTTTTATAATCTTGTGTTTTCAATTCCAGACTAGCTGTCTGGAAATCAGATTGGAAGTAAACTGTGCTCTAAGCCAAGCTACACAAGGTTTCATGTGAACAGGTTAGAAACTTTTGCCAGATCTAAAGCTGCTAGATGATCTATCCATCTTGTTGGTAGGCTATTAGAAGATAACATATGTTTATTAGACTCCTGGCTGAGCTAAACGCTAGTTTCTGGAAGATATAATGTGGTTATTCTTGAAATAACTGAATTAAATGAGACTAGCTGAACTGCTGTTAACTTGGTTTCTTCTGGTCTTACTTTATAGCATGTGAACAGTGTAAAAACCAAGAGGCAGCTGCAGAGAGCTCATCACCCACCCTTAGCTCTGGAAATCAGTCAAATATTTCCATCTAACTGATGGATGGCAAGTGTTTCCTGAAGCCCTCCTGAAGCTTTAAAAACCCCATGGCTAAGGTGACATTTACAAGTAGAATCAGTGGAGTCATTAAACCCTGGACCTGTACTTCAAGCTAACCTTAGTAACAGCCCAGGCTTGGCATGTGGGCTTGGGTCTGCTGACCTGGTGGCACATCCAGCTCTTGAAATGGGTATTGATGCAGGCTGCTGAAGTGCAAGATGCTTACGGTCTGCAGGAGATTTATGACAGCATGCTTGTAATTTATGATTTTTTCCTTTTTCTTGTTTTTTCCTTTCTTCCCCCCCCCCCACTAGCTACATTTTGAATCATTGATGTGATTCGCAGTCATTCTTGTGCCAAGATATAAATCACTCACCTCCCAACAGCTATTCATGTGTCTGCAGCAAAGTGCTTTCTGTGTGGCAATTTGAAAGGCAATGAGGGAAAACTTGTACAGATCAATAATGGAGGATTTTTGGGGTGTTTGGAGCAGAAAATAGAATAAAGGATATTCTTTGAGGATAAAACATCTGTTACAGCCCATTACAAATAGGAGAACTGGGATTTAATGCTGAGTCTGGCACGTGGCACTATTATTGTCCTAACCAAATAAAGAATATGTGTTTACAAGGAATACATTAAAGCTTGATGAGGCATGGATAGCACCATAAAATATCAGTTGCTTCATGTATTTATGAGGTGAACAGTGACTATTACTGATTTTGTAGAAAAGTCTATCTTGCATTAGAAGGCTCATGATGAGGAATTTTATGGCCACAAACACCAATGACATTAAAGAAGACAGAGCTAGATGCTGCCGAAGACATAAGGAAATATATTGTTTCAAAAAATGCTCTAATTGCTGTTCTGTGCTTTGAACTTTTTACTTCCTTCCCCTTGGGACTGAGGTGAGCAGACACAAATTTGGCCTTCCCAGGAGAGCCAAGCAGAGCTGCAGTGCTTTCTCCTTCACTGCATTCATAACCTTTTTATCTCTGAACTCTGTGACCTGTTCCCTTGTGAGCTGAGCATCATACCCCTACCACCACTGTCCTGGTTAAAACCAACCAAAATCTTCTTGGAAACCTTCTGCAAAGGTTGTTCCTGTAAAGAGCCTTCTCTGTAAAGGTTGTTTCCACTTTTAATGTTATTTATTCTTTAAAAAGAGATAAAGAGAAAGCTTTCTTGCTTATGACAACATTTGTTAAATGGACTGTTAGTGAACATAAGATTTCATCTCCACTTGACCTGCAAAGAGGAGCCATTTATCCAGTCACATCTTTTTCCCATTTCTTTTTAGAGGGGCAGTGGTACAGAGTTGTTATCAACAAAAGACAGATCTTCAAAAGAATAATTTTGGCAGTTTTGTGCTGTGCAACCTCTCAGCTTTCTGCTTCCAGGACAGTGTAACAGCAGAGTACCCTGTGTTTGCTTTTTCTTCTGGGGGAAGTATGGTGTATTATTGTAACACTTTTCTTACTCTAAGCAATGGGTACCTTAAGCTGGCATGGCATGTAGTTTCTAGAATACTACCGAATAAGAGATACAAAATATTGTACTTGACACTTCATATTGCTGCTGATTGCCAGCTTGAAAATTACAACAGCAGTGACAAAAGCTGAAAGATCCATTCTGCTGGCCTGATTCATAGGAAAACAATATATTTTTGTGCAAGCTGTCACAGCGAAATCTCCTTGAAACGTTACTCAACATGACTAGATTGCAGAGTCAGGTCCTCTTTGAATAAAAGTCTTTAACTTTCAGAAGAACTGAAGGAGTATGCTTTCATCATTACTGCAAAAATAGATGCCAATGAAGAAAAGATTAATTTTCCTGTCTCTTGCTGAATCCTTGAAGACTTTTATATGATTCAGTGTGTTTTATGAGCTGTGTTTCCAGGAATGCTGGCAGAAAACAGGGTAATCGCTATTTCACCATCATGTCAGCTTTATTTTAACCGCCCTCCACTGACTTTTGGAAAAATGAGGAGCAATAGGAATCATCAGCCAGCTCTGTTTGTTTATATCTCTGTCTGGTTTTCTGACCTTGCCAGCCCGCCTGCTCTGTCGACTTTACAGCGCACACGGGACCTGTGAAATTACTCTGGGAGGAAGGAGCAGGGCAAAGCATGGAACAATTTTGTCCTCTGAGTAGAGAAGGCAGGAGTCCTCCCAGCAGCCTGGCCAGCAAAATGAGCTGTTCCCAAATCCACAGCTTGCTGTGTTTTCTGGTAAGCTGTTGGACAGTATTACTGCTATGGTGTTCTCACAAAGGTGGCTGTCTGGATTGTAAACTGGGAGTAAAATCCTGTCCCTTCCTCTCCCTCTCCTCCTGCACCTGCCCCATTTTACATGTTTTTGTACGATGATGAGATAAAACATATGATAACCTTTTTAGGCTGGCCAAGCCAGAATCTCATCCCAAAGGAGCGCTGTGTATATGTACCCTTGTGCATATATATCCCGTATTCTTTGGGAGTGATGCAGGTGCACAAATATAAATCTCCAGTGCCTGCTTGTTGAAGTCCTTATACCTTATTGTTGGCCTTATACAGCCAAGGGGTCCATGGGGAGTTGGCAGTAAGGGCCAAGAACTTAAAAGAAGCCTCTGCCCTGCAGAGTGATTGCAGGGTTATTCTTCCCTCTGTGTTCAGGTGCTTTACAGCAAAATAGTTTTCTGAGAGTTCAAGGGACTTTGTGAGTCTTAAGTGCTGCTGGTCAGTCTAGAAATCTCTCCTGCTGTCTCTAACCATGACCTGTGGCAGATGCTGAGGAAAAGAGTGACAGAAAAAGGACTTGAACACAGTGACCTTGAATTTGCTATACTCTCAGCTGAAAGAAATTGGCTGCTTTAGGCCTTTGGAGATGAGAGCTGCGTGCAGATGATCATAGAGAGGTGCAACCTATCCCATATTCACTCAGATAGTCGTTTTCTAAACCCTTTCTCCTGTGGGTGGCTGTCACCACAGGCTGTCACTAAAAATCATGATACCAATATATGGAAAAGGACTTCCTTCTGCTTGCTTTTAAAACTGGTCGGGATAAATTCACTGAAAACTCTTTAGTTCTAATATTATGAAAAATAATAAGCATAAGCTGCTACATTCGCTTCATAGTGCTTAGGATTTTGCAGACTTTTGTCATATTCTCCTGGATAGACTTCTTTCCAAGGTAAAAAGTCATAGTTTATGGGGTTGACCCTTAATTTGGAAGGGTCATTCTGACGACAGCTATTGCTCTTCTCCCTACCTTTCATAACTCTGTTAGACTGATCTAGAAATGGGGTGACTGCACTAAGAAGCCACACAGTTAATAATGGTGTTTCTCTGTGTTTTCCTCTTTGACCATTGCCAAATGTTGCAATGATGACTATGTATCTGAGCAGACTTGCCCAGTACCAGCTATCCAGCCAAAGAGGTTTTAATGACTTTAGCTTTGTAGTGACTATTTAAATGATGCTAGTTTTTCCATACAGAAAAGAATATACTTTTTTATATTCTTTAGCTTATGACTAAAATATAGCACCAGGATTTCTAATTGTGGTTCCTGGTTTTGTGGTGGGACAGAGCTTGCATTTGCAGCCTGAATGAATTGCACCATGTTGAATTTTATACCTGCAACTGTCTCAGAACTGAGTATTACTCATCCCAGACCTCAGTAGAGTGTGATTATATGGAATAAAGCCCACATTTGACGGGGGAGCTGGAAAACTTGCTCTTAAACCATTTGTTGAAAGCTGCATAAAGTTCCAAATGTTAAGAAGTAATCCCAGGGAAGATAGATTAGTGACCAGAATTCAAGAAAAGAAGTCAGATGTGAATAATAAATTGCACTCGTTACAAGACTGTGGTTTCTCACATGGGCACTTACATGGTATATATAAAACTATACATATGAGGTATAGTTTCCAGACCTTTTTTACTTTACTTTTTGTAACTCTGTTTTATAGGCAGAATTAATGTTATGTATTTCATGCACATGAGCACATGTGGACAAATATATGTGTGTGTATATATACATAAAAAGCACAGTACTGCTTCAAGTGTCATGGGAGATTTATATTGTAATATTTACAGCCAATATACAAAACATTATTGCAGTGGCCATTGACCCTGAGTGAGCTCAGCAATGCTGAGCAAGTAGCCACACTGCTGGTGACATTATACTTTGCTCTGCCTGTCAGCCTGGGCAGTAGCACAGCAGATCAATGTTTTGCTTATATTCCTGGGAGTATTTCTGTTCATCATAATTGAAGACAGACTGCTATGATTTCTGTAGCTTTGTTGCTATAGAGCTCATTGCTGCATATAACATTGCTCTTCTCAGTTTTTAATGTTTTGCATAACGTATACTAATATTCTGCCCATTCTGTTTCTTTCTGCTCCCATTCCCTCTGCCCAGGACTAAAACATGCAAGATAAAAAGTTGTAAAAACAACACTAAAGAACTGAGTATTGATACAGAGAGAAAATTAGTTTGGTCTTTCAATTTTCCTTCCTTAAACAATATCTATGTTTCTCCTCCTGAGGGCCATGAAATGCTAATAATGCCAAAGTCTTGCTGTGATAGCGTGATTTGAAGTCTCCCTATATTTTGGCCCTGACTGTGATCTGAAGCTCTGAATTCTTTAGATTAGCAAAATCCAGAGGTGGAGTGCATGTGGCGATAACATCTGTTCACAACCAATGGTGTTTTTTAAAGGGTAATCTCTTATGCATAGAGCTGTATTTCACTGCATCTCTTGCTGTGACTGTTGATCATGTAGACATACCTCGAGTGTACTTTAAATGTCTCATTTGGATAGGTCTACCAGAAAAGCAGAAGATGCTTAGGGTTTGGCGCAGGCTGAACCACTTGAATGTTTTTCTCAGTTGCTGGGTAGATTTTGCTACCAGACAGAGCTAGATTAAAATGAGGCTGAACATGTCTGCATATGTTTCAGTTAGTTATATTCTTGTGCTAACAAGAAAAGAACCTTGTCCTTTTGAAAGCTAATTAGCTGTAAAGTGACACTAAAATCATAATTTAGATGCATTGTCATATGATTGCAGCAAGTCAGATGAAAAGTTTAGTGTTTCCAGGCCTGTTGTTAGGGCTGTGAAAGAGAAGGGTTCGTGTGTTAATTCTGCTATTCTTAGGTGCAGAACAGTGAATATTTGGTGATATGCTTAGTTAGGTCTGGTCTAGACTTCGCTTTTGATAAATCAACTGAGTGAGGTCAATGCACACTAGATGTGAAGTCTTGCTTCAGTGAGAACCTATTGCTGCTGTAGATTTTCTCTCCATTCTGACTTTCCTCTCTTTCCCATCATTTCCTCTTCCTTCCCAAATGCTCTGGGTACTCCTCCCAACACCATGCACCATAGGCCCATGCTATCCCACCACAAATACACAAACACTTTCCTACTGCAGGTGGCTTAGGACATCCTCAATTTCCTCCAGAGATGACTCCCAAATTTACAGTCTTAATATCTTCTTTGCTGCCCTTGCTGTATTTTTGTCCTGCCTCATGTTTTCCAGTATAGATGTATGTGACAACTTTCTAGTGTTAGCCAAAACAAGCCAATTTCCTTCCAGAAGAATGGGCACAGTCCTTTTCTTGGAACCTCTCATCAATTTGATGGAAGCACTTAAGGAAATAATAATTACAGTAGATCTGCAGCCAGATAGGGGGGAACAGTAACCCTTGATTGGGGGAATGGAAGAGGAAGTAGCATGGGAAACAGAGAAAGTGGGATTGGGGATAGAATACTCTTCAGGTGGCAAAAATGTAAAGGAAGGCTCATTATTTCTGTGTTTGCATTACAGCTCTAACAAGAAGCATCACTCTGGTGTCATCCTCCCCAGTGCCTGCAGCTCTGCTTCCTTTCAACAAAAGTGACCTTCAGTGTTCTCACATGTTGCACTTCCAGCTTTTTCAGCTCTTTGTCGACAGCAAGCACTAAATGAAATTAAACCAGAAGCATAAGCTAAACTGCACCCTGTTGTATTACAAAAGTGTATCCTATAACTATAATCAAATACTACTGCAATAAATCTTTAAGTAGGGGTCAATAAAGCAATAATACTATACAGTGGAAACTGATCATTTAACATAATGAATGATTTATTACACCATTAACTTGTCCTTAGATTTGTCTTAGGGCAGTTTACTAAGTGAGTGCTTTTTAACTACTGAAATAAACTGTTTCTTGAGGGAAATAAGTAGGAGTCTGTAAGTTATTGGCAGGTGTAAGATTGGTCCTTCAGTCTACCAGAAAAATAAAATCAGTAGTGCAAAAGAAAACCATGCATGATTAGACCATTTTCAGACAATACAGTATCAAAGACAACAAGCAAATGTATGAAAGTAAATAAAATGAATAAATAATAGGCTATGGTAACTGATGTTAAGAAATGTAGCCTTTAGGAAATGGATTATTTTTGCTTACCTGCAGCAGGTATGAAGTTAGTATGAGTGGCAAAATGCTAGCAAACAATGCCTTTGGTTAGTGTGGACCTGTCATGGCATGCCACCTTCTGACTGTGTCGCTAGAGAGATGTTGTAGGGGATGAATATTGCAAGAGTGAGAAGATCTTGAAAGCTTTATGAAAGGAGCTAATATGGCTGTGCTAACAGAGTGCAGAACTCAGAGACCCAGTAGCTGCTGTCCCAGAGGCCCATACTTTCTTCCAGATGGTCAGAAGGAACCAGTACCTGACTGTCACCCTCCCCAGCTGGAGAACATCCCTTCACTTGTACCTATCCTGTCTGTGGCTGATATTGGAGTGCTTAAAAATGTGCTTTGGCTGAAGAGGTGTGGGCTAGCCCATATTCAGGACCTAGATGTTAGAGTGGATTATCTTGCATTGAGATGTGCTTACTAAGAAGGCAACTATTTACTTGTTCCAGAGTGGAATACTGGTGAACTAACATATGTCCAATGGACATAGGACTTCAGTGTGAAACAGTGGGATGACTGTAGGAATGCAGCTTTAAAAACATATGTGTAAGGGAATCAAATGTGCTTGTGACAGTTCTGACGCATAGGCCAGAATGGAATGGCCTTTGACCATTGTGCAATTAAACCTCTTAGCTTCCAAACCAGGTGTTAGCACTCAAAACTGAGCATGATCCCTGACTTGTGCTCAGGAGAGAACTATTTTGGGAGAGAGCTCTTTTGTACTGAAACCACGCCAGGGTCTGCTCCAACAGGAGTGAGAGACAGTTGAATTCTATTTCCCTGAAACACTTCCTGAAACAAACTGATTTATTTGATGTATGTGGTTTTAGAGCTTTAAAGTGCTGGGGCAAATCACCTGGGACCTGTACAACACTTGTGATATTTTTATTTCATGCTAGTGTAGCTCCACTGACTTCAGTGAGGTTACTCTAGATTTACCCTGATGTGATCAAGATAAAAATTTTTCTTACATGATTTTGGAAGAAAAATGTCCACTTTCTCCTGCTTATAATTCAGTGCTCCAAAATTTAAGGAGTGAGTAAAGCCCAGCTTGCTGGGTAAAGGCTGGGTAAATGGTAAACATATCCATACAAAAGAAAATTATCTATAATCTGGAAATCAGCAGAAATGAGCTTGTTTGTTATAGAAAGTTTGTTAGTAGTGATGTACAAATCATCAAAAATGAATGTGAGAAGTCTCAGGAGAAAGAGAATAATTATGATGGAGATATGTGTGGAGAAAGGGGAAAGGGCAGAAAGATGTGTTAACAGGAAATAGTGTTGCTGGAAGTAGAAATACTCATGGAAAAAGTCAAGATTGCGCAGAAATAAAGCAGAGATTGAGACAGCACAAGCATTATTACAGGTGATAGATAAGAGACCTGGAAATACAAAAATTATAATGGACAGGGAGATAAAGTAAGCGAGCCTATAAGGAAGTGATGGGAGAAGCTGGGGTGTTAGGTGAAGGAATGAGATGCATACCCAGTTTGAAGCACACACTTGAGGCTTGCGAGTGGGGAGACAGAGAAGTCTCTGTCCAGTGAGGAGAACGGAGAAACTGAGATGTGGGACTCAGATAAGGAACTGGAGGAGCTGGAGTGCTTGGGAAATGCGAAGGAAAGGGAAAGAGACCTTGACACTGGAGAAAAGGTTGACACTAAAAGCCCTGGCATGAGGATAACAGAGCATTGTTAGAAGCATTGGCATATGCATGAGTTGGCCATGTTGGGGGTGGGGAGAGGAAGGTGAATCATTTGCTACTGCAGAGTGTGCAAAAGGATGCTCAGAAATAGCAAGAGAAGGGAAGGCAGCAGGTAGGCTTTGCTGGAGGGGAGAAGGAAAGGAAACTTAGAGTCCCTGTTGGATGCAATGAAGTGTGTGACACACTAGGCTTTAAAATGCTAATAAATCAATGTCAGGAACAAGTCTGCCAACAAACACAGGATGAGCAAAATAGAAACTGAAGCCCTCAATATCATCCTGGGAAAAAACTACATTTTTAAATGCTGCTTGCCTCCTACATGAAGCTGAATACATCTGAAAATTTCCCCTAATTTGCATATAAATAGCTACATAAATTGGACTTGATCTTGCTTTTGGTTGTAAACAGAGGTGTGGAAACAGGAGGCAGCACAGTACAGTAAATGTGCTGGACTCGGTTTGCAGCTCTGCTCCAGCATTACTTTCTAACCTTAGGGAGGAGGCCCATCAGACAAAAAATGACAGAAAGAATCTTTATCATAGAGGACTGTAGGAGTAGCTAACAGTGACAGAGAGAGCTGTCTTTCTGGGATATTTAAACTGTCTTCTTTAATTTCAGATATTGAAAAGTTATTCAACTAAGTCTGAGACAATTGTCTTAGGCTTGAGTAATACTGAATGCAGGGAACAGGTGGAAAGACGTTCTTCTGACCTGTTATAAATGCCTGTGTTGGTGTTGCCATAAGATGAATTGCCTTTGGAAGACGGGAATCTATTAAGTTACAAAAGGAACATAGTGTAAGTACACTGGATTCAAATGTCCAAACGGTAGGCATCTGAACAACAGTAGAGGACTCTAACCTGAGTCGTCATTCTTTCAGGAATTTGTCTGAAAATAGTTAGTGGCAATACTTAACATTCTCTATAAGTGTTTTTGAGAACTTGAAATGTGACATGTAAACATACATATTATTAGTCGCAAAAGTATCCCCAGATTTCACATTTTTAGCACTTGAACGGTCAGATTTTGCCACAACTAAAATATTGAAATCTCAACATTCCAACATGTTTTTTCTCAGTACTTTTTCTCTCCGACATTAATAACTGAAACTAAAAATATTTATGCGCAACTTCTATTCAGGTCAAGTCATGCTGCATGTAGATGATGAAGTTTTCTTCTAGGAATATTAAGTCTATTATTAGAAAGTGTCTTCTTTGGCACAGTTATTAAAAATCTCAAATAGAAATAAAATCTTTTTATAAATGTAAGCTCTCAGTGTTATGGGAAATGAACATTTTTTGGATTAAGTTTCTTCCCAGCAACCACTTGGAAATAGTTTTACTGAAAGATGACATTGTGGCAGGACTCATGTCAGTTTTGTTTAACTGCCTTTTGACTCAATCTAAACCCTTTGGTTATAGAGATATATCTCTGAAAAAGCAACTCATTCCATGCTAAAACAAGCACCTAACACAGATGAGATAAATCACTGTTTTCCCTACTGACTTCTGAGAGAGCACAGTTTAGATTAAGGATATTTACATGTCTACAGTGAAGACAAGTGTCTCATTCAGGGTGCTTTACTTGAAATGCCATTGACATTGAATTCAAAATACCCCCGGATTACCAGTGTTACTCCTGTTTCCACAGCATCTTTTCCAGGAATTTGGAAGTAGTGAGGCTGCTGGCATTGCTGAATCCACCCCTGCATCACAAGCAATGATGACAAAAAAGCGTTTCTTTAGACCCTTTCTTAAATGCAGGCAGATTCCGTACCTCCTCATTCCTGCAGCATACTCCTCCTTATGGAAGCCTGGTCTATAGCATCAGTTTTACTTGGTTTCAATTTTGCCTGTATCACTTGTTCTAGCAGGAAGAATGATCAGCAGATCTTTTCTGCTCCTTCTCTGGTCCTTTCCTGCTTGGGGCCCTCATTGCATACTTGTCTTGGCAGAGTGCACAGGTGTGCTCAGCTGACAGACCTGATGGGTCTCCTTGGTAAGAGCCTACAACCGTGTCCTGGCTGCTTTATTTTTTCTGATACTGATATGCATGCGTTGCCCTTTCTCTTCCTCTCTGCTTTTTGGCTGCACATCTCTCCGTCTTCTGTTTTGATACTGAATAGTCTACATTTTAGTTCATAATCTTCTCTGGTTTCTTATTCTCAAAAATTCAGTCATCTCCCACTGCTTTACCTCAGGGCTAGTTTCCTTCACACTCATTGTCTCTTCACCTCCTTTTTTTTTCCCCTGTTTATCCTTTATGCTCTCCAGTGTAGCAAGCCTGTTCCTCAGCACTATGTCTCTGTATAGCACACTGCTTTTTCTGGTTTGTTATAATGCTCATGATCCAATTTGTGAGTAACAATCTTCATGTTACCCACAAATTATTATCATGTTACCTAAATTATACCTGTGCCTATGTGTCCTCCTGTACTTTTCCTTTTTTCCAAAACATAGATACCTCCCCTAAAAAAAGGTCTAAAGTCCTCATTTCCTGGACAAATATCTGCATAACCTGCCAATGCTGTGCTTGTGAGGAAGTTTCTGATGCCTGAGTAAATCAATTCTATAAAATACTATAACAGTTTCTTAAGTTATCTCTATTGAAGGGTGGTTGCTACACCCACCAGTTTCCAGGAGGTCCAGCCCTACCCATAACAATAAATAATTCCCTTGCTGGAACTCATATATTATTATTCCTTTTGTTGGAGCTGAGCTGTATCAGAGCCACAGGCTGTCAAAGCCTTTTAACTGTGCTCAACATTAAACTGTTGTAGGTGGCTAAATGTTTTGCCCAGATAGTGTTACAGACTTGGAATCAGCTATCACAAATACAGCCCCATCATCAGCTGCAGCCTCAAGGGTGTGAAGCCACTTCCATGCCTTTGATATTCCCATCATAATGCATATAGATATCCATGTCTTGGGTCAAAAAAGAGGAACAAACAGGAAAGCTCACACTGAAAAAAGTAGGGGAGAAGTACTGAGAGGAGTTGAGCAGAAATCCCTCTTACTAATGTTCATTTGATAAGGCTGGATCTTTCCTACAGGACCCTGTCTGATGGTTTGGATGTTGTGCCTTCTCTTTCCCTGGCAGCAGACCCTGACTCTGAGTATTGCCTCAGCCTCAGAGAGATTTCTTCTGATATTACAGATCCTGCAGGGCTTGGCAGCAGAGCAACCTTCTTTGCTCAGTTCAAGAAATGGATTCAGGTTGAGAGTTAAGGGAGTTTGTAAACAAGGAGCTCAAGAATATGCGTGCAGGCTCTTACAGAACTTCATGGGAAATTTGCCAAAAGTTTATCAGCTTCAGACTAGATTAATTTTCTTTAACCTCTCACTGTGAGACAAAAATCAAGTTTCTGACAGTGTAAGCCACTGAAAGATGTCATGGATCTGTAGCTCTAACAGAGCAGGAGGTTGGCATGGGGAATAAAGGAGCAGAGAATGTTTGGGCTGAGAGGTGGAGGTACTCTGAGACCAATGCTGACCTCAGCTAGACACTGTCTGCTTCCAGCAAGCAATTTATGACTTGAAAACATTCAAAAATCAACTTGAAACCAGTGGAAAATATAGGTCAAATTGAAAGAACAGCTCTCTGGAGAAAAAAGCAAGCAACGAAAAGAAAATCCCAACCAAAAACAAAACAAAAAAGTGTTGGCAATGTCAAAAAGATTGGTTTCAGCACTTTCCAAGCACAATGTTTCAATTTCTTGAACTGGATTAAAAAAGAGCATTTGCTGAAGGAGCCCCAGCTCTCATAATCCTAGTGATTAGGGCACTAGCCCAGCATGCTGAAGACCAGAAAGCCTATCCCTACCTGATTCTGAAAGGGAGTTTGGGATATCTGCTGTCTAAGGAGACATTTCCTACTGAGCAGTCATGCATTGCATCTCTATTCTTTCTCTCTGTTGGACCTGTTCCAATTTGAAATCAAATTGTTATAAAGAAATATTCCCTGGGAAAAAGCAAGACTCCATAGGCTGGGAGTCTAGAGGAGGGAAACCTGAGCTCAACCTATTCTTCCAAGTTGCATGGCAAGAAGGAGTTGAGCCCAGATGAGTGCTATAATCAGCTAACACCAGAGAGAAGTGACAAATACTGCTTCATCTCTGTGGGTTTTTTTGAATGCCTCTACAGACCAGATTATCATGCACACCATCTTTTTTCATTCTCCTAAAAATCTAAAAATCAAACAGAACAAAAACTACTGCAGTATCTGGAAATTAAAAGAAACCTATCACTCCCATCTGAATGAAATTTTTCATGTTTTTTTCTATCCAGTTTATTCATTTTGTGACACTTTCTTCCTCCAGATTTTTATTTTGCTTCCTCAACTTTTCAGTTAGCATGCCAAACCAAATAAGTTGTGGCACAAACTCAGATTCTACTGGACTTCCACTGGACAATCCAGAGGAAATTTGTAAAGGAGAAACATATATTTTACTTTGTTTTTTTTTTCCTCCATAGGAGTGGGTGACTGGATTGTGCTTTTATTTAGGTGCTTGTTTAATAGCACTCCACTAATTCTGTAAAATCATCTTTAGTGCAGCAGAAAAAATGATCTCATGATCTGATCCATTAAAAACAACTTATGAAAGGCACAAACCCTACAGATTATATTACTATCCCATTATTTCATTTTTCTGGGAACTTTTTTTTTCTGTCATGCTTTATTGCACAAGACAGAGAATAAAAAGTTCTGCAATAATTTCTAGGCTGGTTTACATAGTGTACTATGTGTCATATTTAAATGTTTCAAACCCTTTAATCTTTCAAGTAAGAAACATATCCTAACTTTACAGCATTAGTCTTCCAGGAACTTGTGGGAATGAAAGATTTTAAAAGTATATGGTAAAGGGATTACTACACATTACTGTTGCTTAATGACTATTACTTTGTGCAAATGCAGATGCCAATGTGAACTGAACACATTTGGCAAGTAGTAGGGGAGATATATTAAAGAGCTAAATTTAGGGTCAGTAAATTCTTTAACAAAAAGTCAGGCTACTTGCAGAAGAATATAATTTCTTTTATTAACATGCGGCAACTCAGGTCTCAGGCATGGTGTATCTTCCGGGTTTGCTGAATTCTTTGCTGACTATCACGGAAGGGAGAAGAACAATATGTGTGCTTAATTGGCTAGATATGGACCAGGTTGTCTATAACCTGTTATCAGTATGCTTTATGTAGAGACTCTCCAGCAAAAAAGTCTGTGCATCCCCTATGTCTCATGTGTGGCCTTCCTTATTGCCACGGTGGTTCTCACCAGTGGACTAAGATGCAGGAGCTCAGTAACTGAGGTAGAGTTTTCCATACAGCTCTGCACACTGTCTCTACCTACTGAGCAGCCAAAAATTGCAATGCAAAACCGCGCCTCAAAATGGAGTAGTAATGCTGGAGATGAGCAAGAGGGGCTCTTGAGCTAAGCCTTGATGCATGTTCTCATTTTCTCATGTTTCACATTTTCTCACCTACTGAAATAAAGATGATGGTAATTAACTGCTTACCTTGCATAGATGGTGTGAAGTTTAATTAGCTCATGTACTCTTCAGCTGCAAGATAGCTTAGTGCTGTATTGTTGTAGTGCCACTTTTTAATCTAGGGTGAGAAACAAGACACATTACTCAGAAGCTGCTTGTGCCTGAAAAGTGGAAGAGGCAGAGCAGAGTGACGTCAGGGAGTTCCTGATAGTAATGGTCTGCAATGAAAAGGCTAATCAGTAAAACCATCCTTATTAAATCTGTCCATTAAGAATAAAATAATTTTCAACCACCACCAAAGGTACACAGATATACTTGCATGTCTAGTGACCTGTCATGGGTTCAGCAGTAGCAGTCATTTATCTCCTTCTTAGTAGTTGGTGCAGCACTGTGTTTTTAACTTGTGGCCTGACAACAGTGCTGATAACACCAATGTTTTAGTTACTGTTTAGTACATTTTGGTCTGGACAAGGACTTTCTGAGCCTCATGCTCTGCCAGGGAGGAGGGGGAGCCGGGAGGAAGCA
>JANRGW010037073.1:0-41365 GCA_024733675.1 Psilopsiagon aymara
ACAAGGGGTAATGGGTTCAAACTTAAACAGAGGAAGTTTAGATTGGATATAAGGAAGAAGTTCTTTACTGTAAGGGTTGTGAAGCCCTGGAATGGGTTGCCCAGGGAAGTTGTGAATGCTCCATTTCTGGTGGTGTTCAAGGCCGTGTTGGACAGAGCCTTGGGTGACATTGTTTAGTGGGAGGTGACCTGCCCGTGGCATGAGGGTTGGAACAAGATGATCTTAAGGTCCTTTCCAACCCTAACTATTATGTGATTCTATGATTCTAATAAGCAAGGCTTGTAGACTTGAAGTCAGTGCTTGAGTACTGTACCAAAAGTATTTATTTCTCATTTTTAGCACAAAATCCTGCAGATCTTTCCCTGGTAGAACATTTCCCTGTGATATAAACCAGTTTAAAGTCCTTCTTTTAACTGATTTGCAGGAAAGATTTCAGTTCAAGCTCCCAGTGTCTTCCCTCCAATAAGAGGGCTATAGGCTATTCTGGGCAGTGCTGTCTCGATCTCTCCCAAAGAAGCTGTTTGCATTTGCTTAGTACATACAATCAAATACTGTCTTGTAAAAAGACTAGGAGCTGCTCCATCCACAGGCTAGATGTGTGAAACTGAATGGAGGGCGAAACTGGATAGAGGAAGCACGACCAGGCTAGCTGTTAACTGTTGTGTGAGAAAACCCAACTGAAGTGGGTATTTGGCTCCCTGAGAGAGCATGCAGCAGTTCAAAGTGGAGGACAGTCTCCCCTGCACCCAAGACTGGATGGGTAACTCCCACAGAAATGTACACTTAAGACATACAATTTTTTGCAGGGCAATCCATTTGGCTCCTTAATCACTGTGCTGATTCATCTACACAAATCTTATTTTTACAAGCTGCACTCTCCTAATTCAAATTTGAAAAAGGGTTGTACCAGATATTTGGTGGGCACTTTCTTCCCCAAGTTGTATCAGATGTTCAACTTCAAAAAAGTACTAAAACTTTCTCTGCAATCTTTACCTCACTAACATTCTCTATGCAACGCATGAGGAACCTAGTTACACTGCTTGGACATGGTGTATTTCCCTAGGCCTTAAGATGCTTAAATCTCTCTTCCCAACTGATTTCCCTGGATTCGCCTGCACATCCCCCAAACATGAGCGAAAGAATGTGATATTTTTTTTTTTCAGCTAAATATTCATGATGAATATTTAGCTCGTGACCGCCAAATGCAAATGAACTAAGTTCCACAAGTCCAGTTTAATAGCAGCACTGATTTTGATTCCCTTTATTTTTCTAAAAAAAAAAAAATAAAAATAAAACTGGAACATTGGGATTTCCTTTCTTTGTCTAAATTGAGCTTAAATTGGCCCAAAGGATTCAAAAGGTGTCTGAGCCATGGATTTCAAGAGCTTTGTTACCAAAACTAATAATAAATAAATGGACTAAATATATTAATTTTTTAAAAAAGCCAGAAAATTTATTAATTTATTTCTGTTATGTTGTCTGCAGAGTGAATTAAAATGGGTTTTGTTTAAGGACTTAGTGCACATGCTATTTTATACAGTGGCATACAAGGTTTTGGAATACACATGACAGCCACACGTGTTCTGGGGAACATTGAGGAAGCCACTAATAAAGGCTCAGAAACACCAAATAGAAGACTTCTAAAACAGTTTTCCCAGACAACACCAAAACACCCCAGCAAGTTCCTGCCTTTCATGTAAGGACAGAGCCTACATATGTGTGGAGGTTTCCCTGCAAATAGAAAGCATGCTTGTATCTGGTGGACAACAGAAGGTATTTCTCTTTGCATATTTATAGTCTGCACTGATGCACATGTTTGAAGAGGTCAAACACACGACCAGCTTCATGCACCATGTCCTTTGATGTTGGCTGTCTTTAATGGTGTCCCAGGGAACATACAGGGCCAGATCCTGACAGCAGTTGTGCTGAACACTTGAGTCATTCAAGCCAACTGCCAAGAGCTGACCACCCTCCTCTTCAAAAAGCAGTAAGCTTTCTCTTCAGTGAAAGTGGTACAAGTGGTTTGTACGCTCAATACCCAGTCTGAACTGAAAAACATCAGCCAGTTATAGCTTTTCAGAGGGACACAGGGGTGTGCCATTGGGCCAGGCCTGTGCCTGGGTATGCCCATGTTGTGGAAGGGGATGTAGGCAACTACTGCTCCTCAGCTGAAAAGTGTCAAAGAGAAAAGAGGCATGCAAAATAGGTAAGTGCTGTTTGCAAGGTCCCCACTCGGGGCAGGGATGATCTCTAACACCTTGTGCTTACCCAGCAGCTCAGTGGAAGGCAAGTCATAGCTGGCAGCCCCACAAGCAGCAGCCTGACCCTTCTGTGTTTGACTCTGGTTTTAAAGTGTCCTTTGATGAAGGTCCTTGCTCTGCTAAGGGTCCATCTCTATCTCTAAGGCTTTTCAGGCCAAATATCAGACCCTTCTCTTATTAACACATTAGGATGTTTGTTTAGCAAGTCAAGAGACAGGTTCAAAGATCTTGAGAGGGTATATTTTTAGAAAGACAGTGTTTACACAAATCATTTGAACCATAACTGGCAAATATTTTATTAAAAATCTATCACTCATGTAAAGATTACAGCTTTGGTGCATGCACGAAGAAATGTGAGGGCTAAAAGTAAGAATGTGTAAATGACACTAGAGAAAGTCTGTGCAAATATCCAGGCCACAAGGACAGTGCACGGATGGGTCTCCATTTTACACCACCCATAACTCAAATTTGAGTTACTGACATTCAGAAGGTGCTTTGTAAGCCTACGGTAGTGCCGAAGGGAAAACTATGATTTTTACTCTATATGTGTGATAGAAAGTGAGAGAATGTAAAGATATAAGAAATGGTGGTGGGTTTTTTTCCTCCTTTCTTCCCACTCAGTTAAAAGCTTCAGTAAAAATACAATACTTAAAAGGAAATCAATCAACATCATTCAAGACTAAAGTTTCTTGGACAATGCAGAGAATGAAAACTGCACCAAACAGAAAAGATGAATGCATTTATAGACAGTATCTGATTATCATGTATACTTTCCTTTTACCACACTGTGGCTTAGCATGAAAGAATGAAGTAATGAAGAACTGAATTGCCTTTGAAAATCAATACATATTTCATTCAAAAAAGCCTTTGAGTTAGAATATTTTACTTGCTTTCTAATAGGTATGTCCAGCACTAAATTTTACATATCCCAAGTTACTCATTTAATATACACAGCTGGGAGACAGGAGTAAGACAGGCAAATTTGTTTTCCTAGAACACCTACAAATCTGGCCATGTAGTAATTTATTTTCTAAACTATAATGGGGTCAGAATTGACCCTAATGAATTTGCAGCACACTTTCCACTAGAATCACAGAAGTGAATTTCACGGATTTTTATTAATTATGATCTTTTTCAAAAGATAGTGATTAAAGGTTTGCCTTCTGGTGCATAGCAGACTGAGAATGCAGCCTCCTTACAGCTTGATGGCTTACTGAACAGCAGACTGCATGCAGGCAGCTTTCACACATGGAGAGGCACAGATTGCATGCAGTTACTGCCAAACAAGCAGATTGAAGTCAGAATTCGCCCCACTTTCTCTGGCAGCCTTCTCACAGTAATTTACTGTTGCATGTCCTTTTCATTCAGCTAAAGTAATCAAGGAGCCACTAGTTGAACAAGGCCCTCCTTACAAAAAACAGCTAATTGCTTCTGAAAACTAAATAATGCGCTTAGTGACAACATTTATTCTACTGCACAAGGCATGATAAGTGATGTTGAGCTGAAGCTTTGCTTTGGTCAATACTGAGATCACATTAGCACAGAGATGGAGAACAGTAGAAAAAGAAAAAAAGCTTAAAAATCAAAATTTAGGGTCCCTCAACAATGTATTAAGACAGTTAATTACAGCTTATTAATCACCTAAGTTCCTCTGACTTAGACAAATAGTTTCATATAGTGATTTACTCTTCCCAGTAGACAGACATCTGGAAGATTTCTGTGATTCACTTCAGGTCTGAGGAGCAATGAGGAGGCAGATAAAGAAGCGAGTGCAGAACTACAAACATAACTGAATCAAAGTGACTCAGATTGTTCCCCTCCAAATGTCAGAAACATGCTAACTACAGTTTTCTTGCAAGGACAGAGGCTACATTTGAATCTGGGCAGTGTTCCAGGCCCAGGTGGTGACCCAACCTACACTTGCCGAGATTCATCACTTCAAAGAAATAACTCTGTACAGAACTAAGGACTCCTCCACCTTTAGTACGTATTGTGAGTCAGCCTATGAGGTGTTTTCTGTTTAACTTTCTTGTGTCCACTAGAAAAATGAATTGCTGTAGATTCAGGTTTCTGGAAATGTGAAGCAAGTTTTTCCTTCTCCAAAGTAGGCATGGGTACATTCCCATCCCACAGCAAACCCTCCCACATTATAACTCACATTGTTTTTCTGACTGATGGGATTATTTAATTACAGGCAGTGCCCCCTGAGCAGTCTAAAACCACAGACTGAATATTATCTTACAGTTTCAGCTTTTTTTTCCAGACAGATGAACAGTTTAGCTGATGGGTAGCTCCTGGCCTGCCCATACTCCTAATAGTTAACCAGTTATTTTTCATCTTCCCACACTTCCTCACTAAGATATAGGATATCTTGCAAGAGGAATTTTACTGTTTGCTCAGTAGTAACTCAGCAAACACCCCTACAAATTTTGAACCAAACACAGAGGCCATATTCACTCCAGCATGAGGTCTCTTCCACGTGGCAAAAGGCTTTCAGAATTTACTGTGAGATCCTGGCCTTGTGGCAGACTTAGCTGCTGCAGAAAACTAAAACATTTCCAGTTCAAATCAGACTTAGAAGATGTACTATGGATAGAAGAACTGAGATAACGGAAAGGATCCATTCCAGAAAATATTAGATTACAGTGCATTAGTATATAACATACATTAGATGCCATTATATACTGTATACTGTAATCTGTATTAGAAACAGGAGAGTAATTTGACAAACGCTAAATTTAACATCATTTAACAAAGGTTAAATTACATATTAGTGCAAGGATGCTGCCATCTTGCTTTTGCTTCTTTTTAATTCCCTCCTTTCACATCCTTTCTACAGCCTTTTAATCATTTGATAACAGTAGAGTATATATAAACCTTACACTCTTGTTTTTATAGAAATACACAGAACTGGAGTAATCTTGCTGGATTGATTCCACCATACCAATCTTTACTCTTCAGCTGCTAATACCCCTCTTCTGTCACTTCTGCATGACTGAATCAGGGGAGGATACTTCTAGAAAAGTACTTGTGTTTGATGACTTCAAAGAAGTGCAAAAGTGCAAGAGGAAAGCTTCATGTAAATGAGACCTGGATGTTCTGTAAGGCATTGTTTGTAAAGCAAAAAAGCTGTCTCAGTCCTCTTCTGCATTTCTGAGCCTCCAGTAACTGACTGAAGTTGTGAAGTTAGTTCTGAATTAAAGCCAAATGAAATCTGTGCCATCATTATTTATGAGTGCTGGTGGTCCACTGGCAGTGTGCAGTTCACAACCAGTTTTCACAAGAAGTTGGATATTTCCCAAGGTATTTTTTTCTGTCTTCTAATTGACCTCAGAAGCAGCTGTTGAGTGCAATTATCTCAAAGGTCCACAATCCTAATGAGTACCTTTCATCAGCAAATACTGTGAGTTTCAAGAGTAATCTCTATGTTTCCACAATGCTTGATAATGAATGCCTCAAATGCCAGGAGATAATGCAAGGTTTAAGTTCCCTGAATACTCATTTTTGTACCTTACCAGATAAACCCCACATTTATAAGGTTTTGTTTTTTTTTTTTTCCAACACAGCAACTCTTCAGATCTGTTTGTCCTTCCTTTCTGAAGTATAAACTCCTTATCTGAAGCTTTTCTCACACAGTCAATAATGGTATCAAAAAAATACAATGTTAAACCACGATGCACTGCCAGAAAACTGACAAATGGAGTGAAAGGATGATGATCAGAACTTTATAGTGATTTTAACTGGAATAACTTGCTGCTTGCATATCCACATGTGCAGTGTTTAAGGGGTTGTCTGACCACATGCTTTTGCTCCAGATCTGTCAACTAAGACCGGAGATCTGTTTGCACAGTGTAGCACTCTGGAACATTAGGATACTCCCACAAGTATTTCTGGTTTATAAAGCAAGAAATGGGTTACCTTGAGGCTGTGGTATATTTATCTGTGGCTTATGTTACAGTTGTAACACTCTTCATATTCTGTAAATTATATTAGTTCAGATGTCAAGTGACAAAATTTCAAAATGAGAAGGCACTTCTAACCATTAATATAAACTAACGTGTAGGTTTGAATTGTTCAGCTCATAATGATTTGCCACAGTCAAAGAGCACATCTGATTTGTTTTATACCTCTCAAAAAAGTGTTCTTTCATACAGTTCACAGAATCACAGTCAGTCACAAAATCATTTCAGTTGGAAAGAATCTCAGGAGATCTCTGACCTCTTGTTCCATGCAGACTCAGCTATGAGATCAGACCAGGTTGCTCAGGTTACTTTGTCTATTATGGTCTTGAAAACTTCCAAGGGTGGAACTTGCACAACCCCCTTCTGCCATCTGCATCACTTGACTGCCCTCTAAGTGAGAAATATTTCCTCATACGTGTCCAGGCAGAAACTGCCTTGTTTCAATTCATGATCATTGACTTTTGTTCTGACATGCACCTTTCATGAAGAGCCTGGCTCCCTCTTCTCGGCAACCTCTTCTTAGGAAGGCTGCTATTAACTTTCCCTGAAACTTTCTGCATTCTGGGTTAAAAAAGACCATCTCCCTCATTCTCTTCTCAAAAGGCAAGTGCTGCAGGCCAAGTGTGCCCTGAACACTATAGGGCATAGGGCACATCTGCTGTAGCTTGGCATGAACAAAACCACCTGAGACCTGACAGTGCTGAGATTCAAGTTAGAAGCAGGTATTCCTCTAATTTTGTCAGCAGAGGCTGATTAGTAAATATTCTGGGAATGTTTATGCCAGAAAGCCCAGTGGAAGACACAGCTAACAGATCTCTCTAATCTCTAAGAGCCTAATGAGTAGTGATGCTGCAGGAGATGCAAATTCAAATCCTTCATGTACAGATCGATGGGAATTCAGTCAGTGATTAACTCGGAGTTTACAATTAACTCTAGCTACCAGTCACAGTTCTGGTCCATGAAGACAAGGTAGCTTTAGCAACACAGAACTCAAAATATGTATTGATTTACATCAGCTTCTACCTGCTTAATTAGGGGAATGGACATTGAAGCTCCACTTGCAGAACAACCTTTACAAATATTTCATAGTAGTTGTCTGAGTTGTTTAGTACAACACAAAATGCAATTTACTGGAGACTAGCAATAGAATGAAACATTACAAAAACACAAATTCAGAAAAAATCTGTTGCAAATATACCTGCAGTTATAGCAAAGGGCTTAGCAATCAGTATCTACAATCAAGGTGTTGTAAATGAAGAATATAAAGCAAAAATATCTCTCTCCATCATATAACATGGCCCAGTAAAATAATCAACAGTATGTGCATGGAAAGCTCCGTATGATAGCTGTGCAGATAACAGAGGGGTAGTATCTTTCGGAATTTTTTACTCCCTACAACGGCTTGCTCCAGGCAATCTTCTCTTTCTTAGAAAGAGTAACTGAATAACAGTATTTCTATAGTTTAGTAGATGTGATTCCCTTAACAGGATGGGAGATGAGACCAAAAATTCCAGTTCTGTGGTAGGAGATGGAGCAAGCACACAAGGTAACATCTTACTCTAAGTACATGTATACTTCACATCTTCCAGCTTTAGGTTCACATGTTTAAGGTTGAATACTCATATTGGTACTTTGCTTAGTTTAGAACAAAATAATCGCCATTGCAAAGGAACAACTACTTCAATTCTTACAATTGCTGTTGTTACAGACACAGATTTCGTTCTGTAGTATCTTTACAAGAAAAAAACCCATCCGCAGGCAATAGCCAGGAAACTCGCAGGTCTTTTCTGAACCTGCAAGACAGTTTGCAAAAATTGCGGAAAGGTGGAGATGATGATGTGAAAAGCTCATCATCGCCTATACTGTATTTCTGTTTTTAAAAGTCACTGTGATCTCTGATCCTTGAGCAGGGAAGAATAAGGCTGCTATTTGCTTCAAGAAGAGCTGTTTTCTCTAATGTCAGGATAGCAAGGGTTAGGTCATCCAATTCAGTCCCTGAAGCCTTTCTCCATTCATTTAACTGAGGATCCTGAGGCACTAATGCTCTAGCTTAGACATCTGAGACAGATACTCAGACATGGGGATGAACACCTCTCTCGATTTTGTTCAGGGGACCTTCAAACACACTACGGAAATAGGTAATTGAGATAAATACGGACATATTGAGAGTGACTGAAATAGAGCTGCATTAAATTTTTTCACTATAACATTTTATGACAGAGACTAGCTATTGACACACAAGTATTGCATCATTCATAACTTGGCATGTAAACTGATGCTTTGTCCCATATTCCTGTATCTGGCAGCTGAAGCCATTTTTAGTCAAAGAATGGAGAATAGCAGTTCCAGAAATGTATTTGAATCCTGCCAAAGTTAATAGCCTTCTGGAAGAATCAGAACAGTGATCAATTGCCACAGGGGGAACTAACTGCAAGTATCCCCTAGTACTCCCATGAAGAGTTAAATCAAAGACAATGCTCCTGCCAAGAGGAATGGAATTAATACATGTCCTTATCACTACAAAGTTTCCAAGCTTCAAGTAAAGCACTTGCTCAGCAAGTGAGAGGGTCAAATTCATATCCAAAATTAAGTGCATTATATGCTCTTTCCATCTTGATGGACACTTATCCCTAAGACTTAGAGACCATCCATTTGTTTCTTCTTTCCAGGAAGAAGACTTTTCCAGATGGTCCTTACCTCCTTTCAAGCTTGGAATTTATAGGTTAAAAGACACTTCTGAAAGAGCCCAGACAGTCAGGCTTGGACTTAAGAACAAAAAAGAAGGGGGAAAAAAAAACAACCCTGCATTTTTGAGCCTCTCTGCTGTATCTTAATTTGCTATGCTGTTCATATCATTCTAGTACAAAATAATGAAAGCAAAACATAGCAATTACAGATCAGCTTTTTATTAAAAAAAAAAAAAAAAAGTAGCAATGTGTTTCACACCTAAAGGTAGGGAAAGTCACAAAACTGTGTGAATGGAGCGGAGCTTTATAGCTTCATAAGGCGAGGGGTGAACACTTTGAATTTTTCTTTCATAAACACTAAAGACAGAGCCCTCAGGTTTATCACTACTGGGTTTATTTCTCTATTTTTTATTTAAATTATAAAGTACGTTCCTAACAGATGATAAAACCCTGGATGAAGAGCAAAGCCTCAAGGCATATAAAGAAGAAATAGAAGAAAGCCACAAGTTTATACTTCCAAATAAAATTATTATGGGAAAGTAGTTTCAGTGTTCAATTTCCTTCATCACCAGTCTTTTTTTTTCCCCTCTTTTCTCTTCTTTCACTTCCTTTTCCAAAACAAACCATTATGCAAAAATCACATTACCTTTATAATGGCTTGATCCTTTACTGGTAAAAGTTTTAGGAATTTTCAGTGGGTAAAGAGTCAGACCTGCACAGGTCTAATCGGCTTGGAACATATGTTTTCATTCTTCTGAAATGTATGTCCACAGAATATCCAGCACTCCACAAGTCCTGAACTTCTGAACATCATATCCATCTTTAGATACTCAGTAGTCACAAAGTGGTATCACAGTTATGACAGCAGGTTTGAGCTACATGTATCTTATGTGCCAGAGGATTAAACCGACATCCTGCTTAAGGAGTATGCATAATATTCCCTACCTCCCTTGAGCACAAGACTTATGTAATTTTGCATGCATGAGTTGTCATACATATTTTACCAGGACTGCTCAGGATGCAAGTTACACAGGACAAGTTTCACCTGATCAAATATTAACAGCTGAAACACAGACATCACATCTTTATAGATAAGCCATTCAGAGAACTAAAATAGATATTCAAAACAGAACAGCTGAACTGTGCCTTAAACCTGTTGATTTTTCCCAACTGATTATAAAGTCATCCAAAAGAACAAGCTCAGATGTAGAGCTCTACATTGTTGAAAGCAGAGGTCAAGTAAGATGGCTCCCAGTCACAGTGACAAAGCCACTTGGGTCACAGAAGTGGCGGGTCCATCCACCCACCATATATTCATGTTTGCAAAGAGTAGAGATTGAGCAAAACATTTGGTACAGAGGGTCAACATAAGCCAGCAGTTATCAGAGCACCCTTTAGAAATACACACGGTAGCTCTTCAGGTGCTATGTCAGATCTCTGGCAACTCATGGTTAAACAAATTTCTTTTAAACCTCCTACAAAGCACAGAGGGAATCCACACTTCTACCCTCATCTTTCTTACTGTCAAAAGAGTAGGCAGCGGAAGATACTATTAATGTTTTTTTCTACAGCAAAACAAATATAAAACTTAATGGGCCACAACATATAGCAATTTATTTCACAATCTGTAGCAGAACCAGTCAAAGAACATATGAGCTTCAAATGGGTTTTGGATACAGTTAATAGCAGGCAATAAGCTACAATAATGAAAAACAGCTTTGAGGCTAAACAGAAAACTCTACTACTTTCGATATCCTGCTTTCAAAGGGAACAACAAAATGCATTCTAAAGAGATGATACTTGTTCACATTTCTTTTTCAGTGGATTTACATATTTTTTCTGGCCTCCTGCCTAAAGTTGATGATTATTAATTCAATTTATTGTAAACTAGAATAGAAATAATCAAATTCCGATTGAGTGTGGTATACCTCTAGTCTATGACTCAGTTTTCCATCTGTTCTTTGCTGAAAACAGCCAGAAAACACAGGATTATTGAAGTAGAATAAAACAACTACAACGCTCCATTTTCTTTTTCTGGAACACTGTTCTTTCCCGCAGAGGCCTCTGTCTTTATTAATGAACCTTTCATACGCAGCCTGGTCTATAATGCCTCACCTTAATTTGGCCTGTCAGGCATTCAAACACTGTCGAACCTACAGAACAGGGAATAAAGTGTTTCTTTCCCAACCTGAATGCTGGTGGGAAGAGTTATTGGAGAAGGTGTGGGTTTTCTGGGTTTGTGCTTGAAAGATATTTCTGAAGATGTCCCTTGACTAAGGACATCGCTATTGTACATATCTATCTGGATCAAACACCAAAGTTGCATAATAAAGCCTATTGCTCTTTCGGCTTTCCATCACTTTTCCCAGAAGGATCTCCTCACACAAAAGGACTCACTTGAAAATTTTAGATTTCTTTGGTTATTCTTGAAAACTTACCTAGGCTTGAAATGGGATACACAATAATTTCTTATCATTAAAATCAATATTTTTAGTGGCTAGACTAAAGAGTCTCAATAATGGAGACTGTTTCTTCTTTTTCTTATTACAAATAAGGAAACCTTGAGCCTTCCTTTACTAGATTAAAGCATCAGCATGGCAAAGTGGAGTGTGCACAGGTAAAACCTGTAGCTAAATGTTACAAGAGGAAAAAAGGCAGCCTAACATACTCCTGCTTAATGACGCACAAGTGTTCAAATTTTATCTTCAGAAATGACCAGATAGATCTGCTTTTAGTAAATTAACAAGCATCTTGATAAGATACTTTCAGCTCTTCTGGTACCTATATGTAATAAGTGTTTCCAAAATGAAGAATGTAGCATCATTAACATTTTAAAAAGTCACCATTTCAGTATTTGCCTGCAATCGCAAGTCTTTTTGTAGCTGCTTTTTACTGTTTCACTTCTGTCTTATTTGTGTTCTGCTGTTTCAAAAGAATAGAGCTTTACGTACTCTGGCTTTGTTCAACACACTAGAGCTTAGAATAAGTTTAACATATGTGATACAGCTGATGTTAATAGACTTAAATGTTCTCCAATGTAGTTTTCTATATATACTTTAGAACAGATGTTTTACCTCTTTTTGTGCCCTTCCTTGGATACTGGCCATTCCATGGGATTCTAACTATGGAACTCTTAGAGGAGCCTTGTGGCTAAAACATGTTTTGTTCAGCAAATGTATCTTCCTTTGGAATTACTGCCAATATCAGAGGACAGATTTTATCTGAACAGGAAAAATATTAATAATTTGCTACTATCATGCTTAAATGACCAGAAATGGAGAAAAGGTATTAAATACTTCCTATGCTCATGTTATAAAAAAGAAGTTATATTACAACTTAACCTCTTCTGACAATATATAGCTTCTCATACTTGTACACAGCAATTATCTCCAGATAGCAAAGGGCATTTCAAGCAAAACACTTTTGTCTATCTTCTCAATTTGGCATTATGAACTCAATATAGAAAAAAAAAAAATGCAATGATTATCAGTTAGTCTGAATTTCTGGAAAAGTATTAGAGCAGCCATATATAGCTGGAGAACACTTTACAAGCAAGTAAAATATATCGTCTGAAAATATCTTTGTTTTTTACTACATCACAATTCATTAAACTAGGCAGACATAACAGCTTGCTTTGAACAACAGATTAAAGTAATTGCTTTCTTTGTTTATACATTCATGTAGATCTTAACACCACAGTTCTGTTGACCTCCAAAACCTCACAGTTCTCCAGCAATCATAAACACAGCCTTTATTCTTGAGCCCAGCTTCATTTTGAGTTAAAATCTGTATCATGACTTTGTCTTCAATTCAGAGACTTCCTTTTTCCCTTCATTTTGCCGTCATTTCCCTAATGTCCATACGTATGGTTACATAGCTTCATAACAGAATGTTTACTGGATCAAAAAGAAGGGAAAAGTCTCACTGTTCTAACAATGGCATCCATCCCAAACCATATTAGCTACAAATAATTGCTCCCTAAATTGCTCAGTTGGCAAGGAACTGAGGGTTTAAAACCCTCTTGGCCTCTGTCTTTACAGAGCAAACCATTTGTGAGCAAGATTTCTGGCAATAAAATATCTCTAAAATATACTTCTCTCATCTCACTGTTTTAAAACTGAATAGGAAGAGAAGTCCTTATGCTCAGATATGTGAAATAGGGATAGAGCAAACCATCAACAATTCTATTTTATTTTCAGTTCAGGCTAAACTAAAAGCAGCACAGCAAAGTGTTTGAGGTGTATTAGACACGCAAAGTATGAAAGAAAACCATGAGCAAAGAAACCCACGAGGTCATGTAGTTCATCCTCCCATACAAGTTTACCAGCAGCTTAACTAATCTCACTTAAAGTCTTCCAGTGAAGAGCATTCTGCAAACATAGCTAAAAAAGTCTAGGAGAAGCTACATAACCTATTACTCATTAAATGCTTAGAAACAGCGATGGGTGAAAGGAGCGAGCAATAAAGTTCTTTGCCAAATATCTGTTTCCCATTTATTAGTTCTTTGTAGGATCTTATTTTGTTTCATAGAGGGATCTATAACTAGCCATTATTAGAAAGTAATTAATTCACAAGGCAAAAAGGAATTCTCTGTTCTGCAACTATAAAGTTAATTGAAAACAGTGCAATAAAAGAGAGACACTGGCATGAATGAGATTTCCTTCAAGCACAAGAAGGATTCATAAAAAAGTTTATCCAGAATTTCAAACCAAAAAGGACATCTAACCAAAGACATGGTAACAAAAAACCCTGGATTATTTATGCTCATTTCAATTAAAAAATTAAAAAAAACCCTATGAATTCATGTAAGATACTGATTACTAATCCCAGTTACTTTTACGTGAATATGACTGAAAGTCAAATTCTTCCGAGCGGAGTTTTTGATTAAATGTGACATAAAGGTGTATGTGGTATCCTTTGGACCTTAATGAACTGTCTCCTTCAAAATGTCAGAGCAATCACAGGGAACCAAGATTAGTTTTTGATTTGAATGTGATAGAAATAAGCAGTGGTTTACAAAACTGTAAGTAAAAATGTTGAAGAAATAAAAAGTATAAGAACATAAAAAAATTAGTCAAAATTCTCCCCCTTCTCTGCTGAACTAGTGTACTAGGATATATCTTAGTGTACTAGGATATATCTCCTCTCATATTTAGCTTCACATTAAGGCAAACTTCGTACATCTCCTAGCTTGGTGAGTGGGGAGTTGCAGTCTGGCTCAGCAGACGATGCTCCTGCCTGACAGTGCCAAAGGTCCCGAAGTTGAAACCTAGCTGCAGACACGTGTAGGATACATACAAGTCCAATCCCCAGCTAGAACTAGGGTCCCTGCTAATTGGTTATATCCACTTGCACATCTGATTGCCAGCTGGCAGGCATAAAGTATTATTTGTGGTATTTATTGAAATGGAAGTGCTACAGTCAACTCAGATCTTCAAAGACAGGTGAAATGCTGCTAGATGCAGTGGAAGCACTCCCTGATGTGCTCCATGGGATACACATAAAAAGGAGGTAAGAAAAGCCGAGTTCACAGGAGTAACAGAAAAACAAATGCATTACGGAATGGATTCTGGCTGAAAAGTGCCCAGTGTCCTTCACTGAACTGTGGAGTGATGGATGTAGCTAAGGTATTCTCAACAGCCTTCACACTCAGCTACATTCCATGGACCCTAGGCCCACAAACTCAGACAGTAACTTAGGTTGGAACAGACTTCAGGAGGTTGAAAGCAGGCAGAGGTGTGATAAATCACTTTTTGAGTACTCCTAAGTATTTTGAATTCCAGATACTGCAGCCTAGTAAACCTGGATAATCTTGTTTCAAGATAGTCTACAAGCATTTATATAAGAAGTGACTACGCCTCTGCTGAGGAGTCAATGCCAAACCCCTGACCAGCAGTAACCAGAAGTGATATAACAGAGAGCTAGTGGATCCCACTGTTTGGTTAACACACCACTAATCAAAGGTGTCCTAGTGAAAGGTTTGAACCTGTTCCAGAATGAAGAAGCTGCAGAACCTTCTCAGAAATCCATTTTTGTCTGACATTCTTTCTTGAAGCCTCCATATGTAATCAATTACATATAATAATAGAATCATAGAATCATGAAATACCAGGTTGGAAGGGACCTCAATGATCATTTGGTCCAACCTTTCTTGGCAAAAGCAAGGTCTAGACAAGATGATCCAGAACCAATCCAGCTGAATCTTAAAAGTGCCCAGCATTGGAGAGATTATTCCAATGGCTCACTGTTCTCATTGTGAAAAATTTTCCTTCTGAAGATGGTCATTTCAAATGAGAGATAGGAAAGCACTGGGTTGGAGGCAGAAGACAAAGCTGGGAGCTGCTATTCTTTTTTTGGGGGGGGAGGGGGTAAGAATGGAGGAAGCAGAAGGAATTTTCGGGTTGAAGTTTTATTTAATGAAAAAAACCCCAATTTGCTCAACTTCCAATCTGCTGAAACAGCCGTCAAAAAAAAAGTCTCTTTGGACATCTGGAAGCTGACGTAGGGGTAGAAAAACTGAAAGCACAAACTGACAATCAGCATTTCTGAACTTAATTATCATATGCATCAACTAATTTCCAAAGGCATTATTTATGATTTATTGTAGAACTTGCCAAGGTGGTAATTTGGGGGAGTATTTCTGAAAATCCAAGTACCAAAAGAAACCTATCAAATAAAAATAAAGATTCTGTCTCAGACAGAGGTTTAACACTGAAACATTCAGAGAAGAAAATTAAGTTTCTTTATACTCCTAAAGACATTCAGAGGTATATATAAAAAAGTTATTCAACTTGGTTTATTGCATTTTTCTGATGTGCCCACTTCAAATAGGAAATTTGAGGTTCCCAGGCAAATTATTAAGGGGAGTGTCTTTGCCTTTCAGACCATGAATGAATGGTTTGGTCCTCCATGATGTTTTCTGATTTAAGGTCAGGTGTGTTATGATGGCCTCAGTCCTGTTTTGGAAGCTGACTTGAATGCCGGGACTGCTTATGTAATGTGTTAAAAGTTTGTCATATTCAAACCCTAAATTCAAAGTCGAACAAATACATTTCACCTGGTCTTCAACTTAACACCCTTGACCAAGCCAGCAACAAATGAAAGTTGAATACAGAAATATATCAGTTCCCAGAGGTTTGCATTTTAAAGACTGCTGTTAAGAAAATGGGATATTATATGTCATAAAATCATCACATAATCAGAGCAATAACAATGAGTTATGGTTTCGGCTCTGATCCATGAAAGTTTCCAGATGCTTTGCAAAATGTGCAAAACTACAGCCTGTACTCAGTTACAATAGCTTCAGTTACTTCCCTAGGATTATGCCAGACTCGTACAGCTGAATGCAAGCTCAGTCCTCGCTTGCAACAATAAAATATAAAAAAAATATAAAACAGCCTAAGGAAAAGCTGCTTCATAATGTCAACATTAAATACGGGATGTATCTGAAAAGAAATGCATGATTATAAGTAAAATAAGGAAAAGAAATAGTGACAAGCCCCTCCTGCTTTGCCACCCTTCCAGCACTTTCCCTTCTTTGACATGAAAAAATTTCATGCAGTTTAGTGTCAACTTCTCTGCTGGAATTTTCAGGGCCCCATGTCAAACAGTCTGAATTTGCCTTCCTGTTGTTTGGAATATGTGCTAATCATCACACATATTTCCAAAAGTCTTCTTGATGCTTATTAATGGTTTTGAAAATGCATCCTAGTCATATGCTGAAATCTTCTTGAAATGTGTGGCCAAAGATGAGTGCAGAATTGAAATCGATACATGCAAAAGTACATTTTTCAAAGGAACTGAAAAGGGTTGCGGTTTTGTGAGCCAAGCACCATCTCATCCCCCAGCACAAACTCTTTCCAAACAAAAAGGGGCATTTTACCCTGCCTACTGCAAGAATTGCTAATAGCAATACGTAATGCAAGTTTCTCCCACTGTGATATACAATGCTTTGTTTGCTGTTTAGCTGATGCCTTCAATATGGACCTCTTTTATGTTTTTCTCTTAGAGATTCTTTTCGTGGGTAGCATTGACTTGTAACACCAATCGCACTCTACCTGTATGTGAGAGGAAGCAATACCGGGAATTGCTTATTTCTAAAATCTTGTGGTGTGTTTTCTCTATCATTATCAGGAGAGAGAGGGTCTGGGGCAACATGCTGAGTATTAGCACCCAGACAAACAAACTGTGATGAAGCTCTTCCTGGGCTCAGGTGTGAGGAAGCAGAACAGCTACCTCTGTCAGAGTACTTTCTGCACTGTCTAGTGAACTGGACAACTAATGCATCTGTCCAGGCAACGATTCAGAGACCGTGTCCTTGCACCCTATGAAACTTAAGTTCCAGGCAGGAGGAACCAAGTACCATAATTTTGTACTGTTATTAATTGTATTTTGTTTGTTTTGCTCTAAACATGAGCTTTAATTTCTCCCCCCACTGTGGCAGTCAAAATATAACAGTGGAAGACTGAGTGCACAAATGAATAGGAAGCAGCAGTGGCAGAGGTTATCACAGACAAGAAACTTTGAATAGCAGAAACAAAGTACAGAAATACCAGTGTAAATGCACCTGCCAGGGACTGAGATCTACTGCTGTAGATGTCGTTCTCACCTGGCTATTCTGTTCAGTGAATTTGCCACTTGTAGAGACAACTGTAGTACTTCCCTTTAGTCACTGTAACCCATCTAGAGTATTTGATCTCAAGGTTACTGAAACACAGTCATATGTTCCTGCCATTTGTTTAGTGGTATACAGTATGCATACTACAGAGACCTATCTGGTACATCTATAGGCAGGGACTCTGCTCATGACCAGCCCTGCCTATGGCTTTCATTTAGATTTGAAGTTTTCAGCCATAAGATTTGAATTTTAGCATAAAAAAAAAAAAAAAACGAAAAAACAAAAAAAAAAAAGCCCACCTCCTCTAAATTGTTCCACACCCTTTAAGGAATGGAAAACTCACACCCTAAGACTTCAATGCAAAGATTAAAAGAAAGTTCTGCATCACGTATCTGCACTTGTTTTGATGTTTTCCTAAGATCGACTACAAATACAGAATTCTTGCTGCATACGTTTTCTCAAATTCTCTTGTGGGGTTTCCAGATCCTCATGAAGACCTCAGTTTAGCCTTTGCTCTCACTGCACAATCAGCTAGAGGATTCCAGGTGTTGTGTTTACTACTAGGTTAAGCTTGGCAGCTTATGCAATGCAAAGAGGGCAAAAGTCTGGCACAAATGGCACAAGTTAAAAAAAAAAAAGTAATTGCAAACAAAGCAGAGCAGTAAGAGGAGTAGCTGATTTGATAACAAAAAATGAGTATCTTCAGAGTTCTATCAAATGATAGCTCTGTTTTGATTCACAAACTTAATAAAGGAAGAATATTAAAGCATAATTGCAAAATTCATAATATGCACCATGTAATATTTTACATAATTTTACTATTACAAATAAAATTGCTTCAAACATCATTTGAACAGGTAGAGCTTTCATTGACTATACTTTGTCTTGACTGAAACGGCTACAGAATACTTGAAAGCATTTTATTTTACTACTGCTGGCAAAATATTTTTAGGGAGGAGTTTTAAAGGTGCACATAAGATAACTACAGCTAGTTGAGTATTTTGTTACTCTGTTTGTTAATGAGTGGAAAAGACATTTGCCAGCTGACGTCTGAACCCAGGTATGGTGCTCACAAGATAAAAGTTCAGTCTCTCCAGCGTAAAACATACAAATTGACTACTTGTCCTGACTTTCCAAGACTCTGACCTGATGGAATTGAGGAAACACACACTGTAAATCCACTGGAGGTACTTTCTGAAATTACGTGCTTTTTGACCTGTTTTCTCCCAAAACAGAGCTTTGGGTGACATGGTTTAGTGGGAGGTGTCCCTGCCCATGGCAGGGGGGTTGGAACTAGGTGATCTTACAGTCCTTTCCAACCCTAACTATTTTATGATTCTGTGATTCTAAATTATTTGCTCAAACTTTATTACTTTACCAGCCAATGAAGACCAGAATATTTTTTTATTGCAAAAGGAACATCAGTGATGGACCTAACAGGCATTTTTCACAAATATTTGACAAACAAAGCAAAAAATATTACTGATGGACATACAGACAGAAAGAAAAACAAACAAAAAAAACCCAAACCAGATTATATATTCTTTCTTTGTAGTTCTGATTATTCTAGCAGATGATTATATATTCCATCAATTTGTAAAGACTTCAGGAGATGCCAGTGTAAAACTAGCTCAGAAGAGAGGATCCGGGCCTCATATGTATGTAAGGAAATCTGATATTTATCAATGGCTCTGGGTAATCAAAGAACCTCCTTCTCCAAATTTCTAATATAATAACACAAAAAATCACATAAAATCTGAATAGAGCATTTATTTTCCTATTTAAAGAACAGGGTGCATTTCAAAAATATCAAAGCATGTCACCATGAAAAAGAGTAAAATTAATCAGAAGATAAAAGTCAGGAGCCTTGTTAGGCACTACAGATTTGTCTCTTGTTTAGGAATAAATAAGTACTGACTGTCCTGTTTTAGGACAAATGTGAACATGGATACAATTACACACATCCCAGACTTAATAAATTCTGCTTAAGACTTTGGGCCTGCAAAGATGGAGACATACAGCATTATTCAGAACAAGTTATCCCACTGATTTCAGTGGAAATGTCCACAGTGTGCGAATTTCAGCGTGCACATTCTCTTTGCAGAAAAATACACTAGATCTTCAAGTTCTCCCTCTGAAACCTCCTTAAGCCATGGGGATTAGAGCTCTCCTCAAGTATCCTCTGGTCTTTTTGCTATCACCATATAGTTGTTCAGTTCCTGCATTCTATTAGTATTCCCTTTTGCCTAGAATTTACTTGGCAGATCTTAGAGATTTTTGGCAACATCATGACAAATTTCCCTCACATCCACCATCTCACAATAAAATTCTGAAGTGTCAAAAATTACCTTAACCTATAGGGTAAAAAACATAGACGATTTGGTACAGGTACTGAAACACAAGTAGCTAGGTGCCACTTGGGTGCATTAAGGTGTAAAAATTATATTCAGCATACCAAGCACCTACACAGAACTGGCAAGCATGCACAGTCCTATTCTCTTTGAGATCAGCAGCTTGGGGTAAGATGTAATACTGAGTTTCTGATGTGGCAATTGATTCTTGTTCACTTTCTTTTCAGATCCTTTTTACATGGCAGCTCCTAGTAGGTTCCTTGATCTTTTTCTAAAGTGATTTCATTGCTGAAGGAGCAAAAGTTGGGAACTTTCTGCTGAAGGAGTTCCTTTCCTTGGAAGAACTCAGGCTAACAGGTCTAAGTGATTGGAAGCAGTACTAGACCCTTCTCCCAGGAGAGCATGGTACAGCCAGGAAAGGGCTTGTGCCTTTGTATCCCATTGAGGTTAACAAGCAGGGAGCTAAGGAGTAAGCCCACCTTAAGATACCAGGATAGCCACTTCTTTAAAATCTTAAAAGCTTTGGGGGGGTTTCTAAATGTTTGTTTCTTTGTTGTTCTTTCTTTTCTCTTGCACATGCTATCCACGCTGAAAATACAGTAACACTGAGGAATGTCTGAAGGAAGAAGAAAATAATGGGACAAAAATGAGTAGAAAAGAAATCCTTAGCACATGGTTCCATAGGAAAACACAGGCACTATTTGTATTCCAATCTATCACTGGTAAGACTTGAGGGATGCTGCAGCTGTCTCCAAGTATTTTATAAATCAAGGCATCCTGCAGGACATAGGAGGGGTAGGCATATACAGAACAGATGATTCTAATGAAAAATAAGCCAATTTCTCACATCTGGAACAGGAATACAGTGAAGGGTGTGATTCATTTTGAGAAACTCTCAAACTGAAAATGTGTATCCAGAACACTGGCCACAGGGTAAGTGAATTACATAGATTCACAGACTCTTTAAACCAAATGACTGCTTATCTTCAGCAGGCACTTCAGTGTGAGTAAAGAAGGGTCTATTCTGCAGTCTTTTTGAGAAGATTTTTCCCCTTTTTTTTAGAGGGTTAGATTGAGAGGGCAACACTCATTTAGCAGCAAAAGAATAACATAATGACAGGGTGTCACATCAGCCCACCTGTACCACATATTACTCACATTCTTTACTGAAGCCCAGAGGACTCATGTGTGCAGTGGCTCACTGTCATGGCTGTTTCACTTTTCATGCCATGCTTAGACATTAAGCCACTCACAACTGGTCTTTCTTAAATAAACTCCAGAAGCCTTTGATCTGTTTTCTACAAGGCTTCCCAGCAGATACTGGCATCTACTTTATTTTTCAGACACCACCAATGGAATGAGATTTATGAATAACTTCTGTCCTCTGAAGTAGTCTGGTTGCAACCAGCTGAGTGCACGCCAGTGATTGGAAGACTTGGGATCTGCAACACAAGTCTGTTTCCTTCCTAGAACTGGGGAAAATCTATTTTTCAAGGTGAGAACCACTACCAGTGTGTTCAGCGCATGAAGGCTCACAGTTTCAGACTGAAAATCCCAACTATGGGTGACAATAATGCTGAATACTTTTAACTAAGGTGCAAGGCAGCTTCAGTGAGATGCTTACAGTGAAATTTTAAAATTGATGCATTTTGTCACAAATACAGCCATAAGTTTCAGAGTAGCAATTATCTGAGTTTCCAGTATTAGCCATAAAAAAATAAAAAAGAAGTACAAAACCACTGAAAAAACTCCTAAATTTCTCATATTCTCAAGTGAACTGGGCTGGTATTGAACAATGTTCTATTTTTTCCCCATTAGCGTATTGTTGTCTCGCTCATACAAAATTGTGCATGTGAATGAAAGGAGTCTGAGATGTACAGAGACTCCAGCTAGAAAATATGCTTGAATGAACATAATAAAATGGGAAACAGAACTGTATTTAATTATATCAACAAAAATCACATAAATATACTAAAAGTACTGCAAGGGAGACCTCAGTAATTCATTACAAAGAGATTTCATACTGCAAAATCTTGGGATCCAGACATAGCATTAGTGAAATGGTTTTGCCTTCTTTGAAATGAAATGAAACATGCCTCCAAGCTATGTTTTTCAGCAAAGGTTGACTGTATCTTTAGCAAGAGGGCAAAGATTCATTCCAAGGATGGTACTACATGCAAAAGTAGGTAAAGACATTTAAAGTTCAAGGTCATTTTCTTCCAGTAACTAGCCAAATGCCTGGGATACCCTTACTGAGGTACTCATGTGTTCCATCCTGTTTTCTGCAATGAACCCCACCTTTTTTCTACAAACTTAGTTTTAATCAGTCAGCATTTCTATTGCAACAACCTATGACTAATTTATACAGATCATTATAAATGTTAAAATGTGTTTAAATTTGACTAACTAAAAAAACAGATTCACTGGGTAAACTTTCAATTGATAATTTTTACATTCACAAGCACCTGTAATGGCTGGAGGTTCCTACCCTAAAGGGAACAAGGCTGGCCTTGATTGTGACCTGACTGGGACTACTCTGATGCGACTGATTTAAATTGCTTCCTTGTTTGAATCTACTCACAGTAACCCTGAGCAAAATCAGAAACACTTACACATCAGTCATTCCATGCTCTTTTACGATGTGTTGCATCATGTTCTGTAAACACCTAACTTGACAACATTCATCATGTGGGTAGCACATTTTATTTGTAAGCTAAAGAAAAAAGATTGAAAGCACATACACAAAAAGTATTTAATAGCCTGAATTCCAGAATGTTTGCTTGCTCTGTAAAGTAACCGTATCTGCTGAGATGATCATGGCACTGTAGTTCTTTCCCCTTACCAAATACATGCAGTAGGAAGTTTTCCTCTGCTCTTTTGTCATCTTCTTTGCTGCTCTCTTATTTCATGACCTCTGAGTTAATCCTTCTATTCTTCCTATTAGCAAGTTTAAGCAGGCAAACTTCAAACAGACTAGTGATGGGTCACAAGGTTTAATGGGCATGTAGATAATCATCTAAATTACACTTCTGGAGCTGATGGGCCAGACAGGCTTAGAGAGTAACTTTACCAGCTTTCACTGTTAATCAGCAAGGATTGTGTGTCTCAGTACATATCTGCCTTTGCCTGCCTCCCTGAGGGGCTGGGTCATACTGACTGATTTTCAAAGGCAGCTGCATTAGCTTTCTTCTCCCACAAAGTGTGTCATGGAGGCCCAAATGACTTGAAAGGCAAATGTGACCACAGCTCAAACACCAAGCACTCTCTTCTCATCAGTGTGGAATTGCTGGCCCTCCTTTTACAGATTATGATACTCGGCACAACAGTTGTTGCCAATTTTCATGATCTGTTAACACTTAGGAAGCCCCATGCTGAAGGCTCTTCTTTCACATCCACTGTGATATCATCAAGGGGAAAATTCAACAGGCTATTTCACATTTTCTGATGAATTGGAGAGCAGTGTATGAGGGGTTCTGAAAAGAATATAGTAAGTGAACTGTCAATAGCAAATGCCCTGGATTTAAGCTATGAAACACAAACTCTAGAGAGAATAACAGTTCTCTGTAGGATGCAATCTTGCAGCTACAGAAATAGCCATGGATACATACTGTGAACCTGCTTTTCTTAGTGAAGATACAAAGCAAAGTGCATAAAATCTGAGCCTCTTTTTTACTTTATATTGGTGGTTGTGTTTTATATCTACCTTGATTCAAGAAGGAACAAGAGCAGCGGGTGTCTGTCTTCCTGACTTTGACAGAAGCTTGTCCTTCAGCTTTCAGGTGTTAGACTCATCTTGCATAGTAAATACTTCTTGATAATTCATTTTACTGCTCTTTATCAAGTTGTTAAATGAACACAAAATCAGACCAATTAAACTATGATTAGACATGCAATAAGCTTTCAGTGCCTTACTTAGGCCAACATTGGGCAATACTAGCACTTCTTAAAGCAGTAAAAACCATTTCACATATTTATAACTGTATACAGAAAAGAATCTGATTAACTAGCTAAGAAGGTCGACAACTTTCTATTTTAGATCTCAATTAAGAGCATTCTACCAGAAGAAACTACTGAGAAGCAAAGTAAAATAACTACTTCTGCCTGATGTTAGAGAGAGACATGAGTTAGACTCTATACTTTTCTGTAATTTTCCAGTCCACGAAAAACACCATTTCTCAAGCTGACAAACAAGGGTGACCAAATTTTCCACTTTATCTGGGACAGGCCCAGAATGCAATGACTTTCTCATAAAACCTTCAGGTCTCAGTTTTGTTTCACATATTCAGAGGCATGGGATTATCCCAGCTTCTGTACAGCAGCCTATGTAAGTTACCCACTCTTGCTGCCACAGCACCTTTGTCTCTTTCAGTATAAAACAAAAATGGTTAAACCTCTATGCCAGATCATGAAACCCACAACAAGATTTCAGTCATGTCACATCCTCTTTACCAATATAATGCACAGGGAAAATGATCTGAATTTCAAATATGCATTGTTAGCATATAGCTGGAAGAGGTGATAGCCTTTATGCAGTGCAGCAATAAATCACCTAAATCTCCATTGTTCTTTTGTACCATATGGTTGACTTGCACAACTACCCTTTCTGCTTTTATTTTACCAAATCAGAATTATATTTTATAGAATTTATTTTATCATTAAAAGGCCTGACAAATTACCATGAAGAGTTGGGGAGTCATAACTATGACTCATTAGTCTTCCCCTTGTATCATCATAACCAGCTATACCATATACTTCACAATACAGCTTCCTAATGGCAAAATGTCACCAATAATTACCACTAGAATCAAAAGCTGAGATGTTCAAAACACAGCTATTATTTCTGGAGATGTGATAGTAGGTGTACTTTCTTTTCTGTATACTAATTTTTACAATACATTTTAACAAAATAAGTCTAGTTAGGTCAGATGCAAAGTACATTGAAGTCAATGGGAGTCTTTTCTCTGTTCAAAGAGCTTGAATTAAGGGCATTTTTCTCTTCTTTAACTCTAATACACATCACAAAAATGGGAACAGAAGCTGTGACTAAATCCAAATGATAGTCTGATTGGAGAGTCTCAGAACTGAAGAGCTGAGGTCAACTTGCACAATTGTGAACTAAGCAACATACAATTTTTTCTTTGCCCTCAACTTGGTTCTAGACAGTTTTACCATGCATCCCTCATGATGTGTCTATAAGAATGACAAAACCTCTTGCAGGCAGAGTAAGCTCAGGTACCGGAAACCATGACACACTGTGCCACCATGGAGCTGGACTGGGCTGGGTATCAAGCAGCAGTAGGACCTTCTTTGTTCCCTGTGTTTGTTCTGCACCGCTTACAGTCAGCACAAGAAGCTCCACAGCCCTCTACTGTCACATCAGCAATTTAACCAGTGCTACCAATCACAAAAATTGCAACTGGGGCACCACAGAGACCTGGTGTGTTACACAAAGCTACTGAAGTTTAACCTTAGAACAGTAACTTTTGCTCCAGTACAAACTGCAATGGCCATTTATAAACCAAAACAGATTCATGTGCAACATATCTGTGGCAAATACTTTGCCCATATGCATGTACTGATTTGTCAGTGATTTATAAACTGGCAGCCTGCCCATGGTTGTAACACTTCATTTGCTGTCATACAGTGCAACTTATTTCTAATTAATGAGCTTTCTTGCCATGAATCAGGTACATTCACAGAATGCAAACACTGACACAGCTATTTACATACAACATAACCTAAATAGTTCAGCAAGGCTTTAGAAACTTCGGATGAACTTTTCTTCTCTCCACCCCCTTCTATTATTGTACCTTTAAACATGTCATTGCACTTCCTGGAGCACATAAATGAGAACAGATTAACTCATACTTTGCACTTCTCATACTTTGGCTCATCTAAAGACGTGCAAGGCTTTGCCCTTTGCTGGATGGTTAATTCTTATATCCTGATATTGCGCAGTTGGAAATGGAAGCAGGGAATAATAATGGGCTACATCCTGACTCCCTAATTGAGCACAGTTAATGTAGGCAATCAAAGCCTGAAAGCAAAAGCTTGGCCCACCATTGTGATAGAGATGGCTAAGCTTGATTCTACAGGTTCCCTGTGGAATCAATAAAAACCAGCAGCTGTTAGAAGGTGACCAAGTACATTACCTGCTCCTCTCCAAAGATCTCAGGGGCCTTCATGAAGTGATATTAATACAGTCCATAGGGTATGCCTCAAGAACACCCAAATCAGGGCTGCACGCTAGGAGCTGCCTCTGCCTTCTCAGGCTCTGGCTCCAGTGATGCCCTCCCATAGGCAGGGGCAGCCAGGAGGAAGAAACCTTTCTGTGGTTAGTCATGCCGGGTCAGGATTCCCCCAAGCACTCTGCCTCTCAGCGGGCGTCAGGCTGAGACAATTCCAGCATGTACTCTCTTTTTTCCCTAAAGAGCTCTTACCACTAGTCCATCCAACTGTACCTCTCCTGCCTAAGCTGCACAGAAGTGCATGGAGGAATCTTAGAGGGCAGGGAGAGGAAACAAAGAATAAGCACAAAGCACAAACATATCCGTGCTACTTAGAAGCTTCTGTACAAACTACTGGTACCAGTTCTCTAGTAAAATGTAATTGATTCCAGTGATGCTACAGGGCCTGTATTATACTGAAATCATCCAAAATAAGAGCAAAAAAGGAGCATAAGTGAAAATCTATTCTAATTATGTGGGATGTTTGATAACTTAGCACAAACGAAACTCCCTAGCTTACAAGAATTATACAAAACCAGCTTTTCTGATAAGCTTCTCCAGAGCACAGTGTTCTCTCAAGAGCTGAATTGTCTACCCAACATTTACTGCTGTCTGTCTCCTTTCACAGCCACCCACAGTGGTTCATTGCTATTGTTTAAAACCACATTTCAACCCTGTGGTTAAAGGCAAGGAATCAAAAAAACTGGGTCTGGATCAGTCTGTACTAGCAGTCCTTGATGGGCTCAGAGATAGCACTGTTTTTACAGAATCTGTATCCACAGCACTGTACCTGTCTCAGCATCTCCCCATCCTGCAGCACCCTAGGAAGCAAGTATTGCAAGGCGTCTATCAGGGTGAAATGTCCAATCATGCACCCCACCACCACTAGTGGGACCTTGCTCACTAGTTGCAAACATATGGGACAGAATTTGACTCCCTATCATATTTTAGTCATGCAATTGTGAGTTTCTGCTTGGCTAGTTTCCAGATTGATCTTTATCTTCTGTGTCTTTAATGTGCCATGCACACTCATGGGATGACATCAGTAATTGTAACAAGGGGGAGAACAGCCTGAATACACAAAAGAATGGAATTGCTCTGTCAGTTCACTGAGGTTTTTTATGGTTTTATTCCTCATGTAATGATATACTAATGACATTTTTGTGTGGCAGGATAATAGCCAGGAGTCAACTGAGTGCCTAGAGATGGTGGTATGTTCCTAATAAGACTGTGCTAAGCTGCAAACACACAAATGAGGGAAAGGAAGGGGAGGAGATATTCAATTTTCCTTTGCTGAGGTAGGAGGTGGTACAAACAACACTAGCTAGTGTCAATAAATCCAGTGGTGATGAAGAGAGAGATCATTCCCAGTTTAAGAATTTGTTAACTAAGAGTGCTGCCAAGGGAAGGGAGCAGAGATAAAATCAAGGCAGAAAGCTGCCTAAAGCATTCTCTCTCTTCAGGGTCTAATTATTATAGCAACCTAATACTTCCTCTGGCTAATGATCATGAACAAAACTATTTTTTTGGTGCAATCTCAATCATTATTGCTTAAAATTGTTGAATCACTGAGTCAGCATCACATGAACTGTCTCAAAGCACTGGTGGCAAGTTATCTGTCAGTGATCTGTGCAACACACCCCATTTCCCGTGTACAAAGCATCATAATAATGATGAATGTAGCTGCTGCATGGAAACATCCTCTCTCTTCAGTCTCTGCCTAATACTTCTGGAGACATTTCCTGAAGGGTATCTGGTATTAATCTTCCATCACATGTTAAACAGGAAACTTAGCTATATAAAAAAGACTAAGCACAATTAAAATAAAATGAGGAGTGTAAGCAAAATGCAGTAAGCCAGAAGACTACATGCTTTTCTCCAAGCAGCTGGACTCAATGTGAAGTTGAGCCTCAAAGTCTGAGCTCTGGAATGTGGCATTCCCAAAATGCTGGAGAGTATGATGATTGTCCTAATCAGGCACAGCCTACTGGAGCTATAGGGCAAAAATGTAAAGCAAATTTGCATTCCATGCTTAGAGAAAGAGATACCTAAGTAGAAGCAGAGACAAACTCATTCTTCTGTTGGTTCTTCCCACCTTGTGCCTATTTTCTCTCCATGGCTTGGTAGAGCCCTGCAGTGATTGAACTGTGATTGACTGAACAGTGATTATGGGAATCCACGATTATCAGATCATAGCACAGACTATGTATGAGGTCAACTCTGTAGGTGAGAGAAGTCAGTGTTTGATTTCTAGGAAAAAGCCCAACAGAGTCTTACATCAATTACCCCAAAGGACAGATCTAGGCTATTTTGAGCTTTTGAGACCTTTTCTTAAAGTAGCAGATACTGGCCGCTGATCATGATTATCCATTCTAACAGCCATGTCTCTGATGCTAAGATCCAAAAGTTCAGCACAGAACAGCATACATGTAAAGAAGATCCATCACAGTGATTAATTGTTCCTCTGATTCATCTGCAAAGTAATGCTTTAAATCATCACAAAAGTCTTGTTATAATTAAAACATGGCAAGCCTTTTTCCTCCAGTGGTACAGATGTTGACAAAACAGAATATGCTGACTTTACAAAATGTTTTGCTCAGAGATATAAACAGAACATAGCTTTCTACTTGCAAAGTAGCTCAATGAATTCATTATTTACACCTTTACTTTCTGTATTTTCATATACCTATATTTTTTAGAAGCACCGAGCTTTATTATCATTTAGGGGCTCATTAATTTTATACTTACAGTGAATTAGGACCATCCCATGGTCCCTTCATCTTTAAATACTTTAAAACCCCTTCAAATACTTTTTAGATTTTCCTGAGCTGTTGTTTGACTATGAATATTTAGGAAAAATAGAACAATACCAGAAGTTTTATGCAAGTGAATCCACTCACTACCTTTGTCTAGCATATATAATGGAAGAGAATTTAGCTGTAAGTTTCTGTTAGGACAGGTACGCCACCAGTGTAATTTGAAATTGCTCACCTGAAATAAATTGAACCATGTTGACATAGAGCAGTTGAAGATATAATCCCTCATTTTCCTTTTAACGGCAGTCTTCTGTACTAGCTCTCTAATAATTTTGTGGCTTTCAGCTGAAATTCCTCCAATTTAATAATGTATGCAGTTTCCTAGGTATTTGCTCTTCAAGGTTAGGTAAACATCATTTTGTCTGTCCTGGGGCATGGGCTGCAACCCCAAATAACTAACACTTTATTTAATAATTTATTTAATCTATTAAATATTTAATTTTTAATCTATTACGCATGTACTTCTAGTACTAGTGTACTTCCAGTCTTCTGTGTGTTTTCATACATAAATCCTTTCTACAATTTCTGCATGAAGCTCCTCCTCATTTAAAACCAGGTCTCGGTTTCTTCCTGCACAGCTATATATATATTCACTTTCAGGAGCTTTAAATCCCAATGTGATTTTCTTTTATGAAGAAAGCAAAGGTTGCCTTAAGCAGCACCCACAGCCAATATTCAGTGCCCAGCTGCTCACTCCTGCCCCTGCACCAACCTCTTCCTTTGTGCTCACATAGAGAAGTTAGGAACTTTATGCTAGAAACTAGTCCCTTTAACAAAAATTGTTCTTTCATCCGGTTCACGAGTAGCTGAAGGCAAGGAAAGGGATGGTTAAGTTGGCATTTGTCCTGGAAAATATGACTGCCATATTATGCTGTCACCAATATTTCTGACGAAAATTTCAAAAATAGGGTTGAGTATTTCAGATCTAACAATGAGTGGGTTTTTTACTTGTCCCAGCCACTCCCTCCTTGAAAACAGAGTTAGCATTCTGGACTACACAGTAGCTAAAATCTGTAGGTTAACACTTGTCAATATAAATTCTGAATTTTAATCTCTTTCATCAAGCAACACTTTTTGAATCATAACATCTTCTTTTGAAGAAAGCATATGTTTTTCTTTTTTTTCATAATTGGAAAGCTTAAAAAAAGAAAGAAAAACTCCAACAATTGGACTCAACCTATTTTTTTTTTTGTTTTGAGTCTGTGGCATTTTCTGTTGTTTTCTGAAAAATTCAAAACAACTGAATAAAATTCTTGCCAACTCTAGATCTGAGAAGGCGAAAGAATGCATGATTGCTCCTACATGGATATTCTTTTATTCTTTGATAGGGATGTGAGCTAACTGTGCAAATAAGATACATTCTGGTTGCTGATATAATTAGCTTGTATATTCAGTTCCAGAGATGCACTTTCTCTGTGTTTTCTAGCAAGTAAAACCCAGAACTGGCAAAAATATTAGCTGCTGCTACAACAAGCCCCGCAGAGCCTGATAGACTGTACATGGCATCTGCAATGCCCTAAGGATAAAAGAGATGGGTGGGAAATACAGAAGAGACTAATGTGCTTCCAGACTGGCCTACTACAGGACAAATTCTTTCTCTTCTTAGCTTTTCTTATTTCTTTTTATTCTATGGGCATTACTTAATATTTGCAAGGTTCTTTGCAATCTCTGCATGAAAGCACTAGGCAAAGTATTAATTCATGTTTCTATAATTCCTAAGTTTTACTTGTACTGTCTGGTGTAAAAGGTGTAACTGTAACAGTAAACAGTTTAAAATTAAGTAAGAACATTTTATTTTCCTTGGGAAAGTCATAACTTGAGCTGAAAAACAAAGTATTCTCACAACTTACATAACAAAGCAAATGAAATTACTTTGATTTGTTTTTTTAATTCTTCCTTTCTAAAGGATTTTCTTATCTTTACCTTTCAAAGACTAAGATAAATATAGTTATGATATTAGGCCTAGATCTTAATTGTTTTTTCACCCATGGAAGTTTAGTAGACAGAAAGAGAAATCAGCATCTTGTTGCTGGTATCTTGTTGCCAGCTAAATTACACAGTCAGCAATGCTATACCAGTATTTCATTATCATATCTCATTATCAGCTCTGTTGGACTTCTTATGCTATCTGGACTCTAGGAAATGAATATGATGAAACAGTTAATAGAAATATAAGGGAGAATAGTACTTAAGAATAAGGTGTTCTATAAAAATCAAGGAAGTTTTTAAACCTGTCCTCCTTTAAGTCTGTTCTCTCAGAGCTGAGAAAGCAGTAGAACAGCAAAAGCACCAGCCCACTGCACTGCGCCACTCTGGAAAGAGCCTTTTCACATTTTGTGCAAATGCACTGGCAAAAAAAATGATATGGCTATAAAGTATAATATTAGCTCTTATTAGCTCATCACTCATATTGCAAGTACAAAACCAAATAAATGACTGTATTACTAAAACAAACAAAACAAAACAAACAAACAAACAAAATAGACAAAAACCTCCAACAAAAAATAAGCGCCCAAAATCATGCGGCAGCAAGGACAGTATGGGTACAAAAGTTTACAGTGTCAAACAAGGCTCTCAATGCACAGCTGCTTTCCATGATTGCAAAGATTAACAATCAAAGAGTTAGCATCCACACATTTCAAGTGAGGCATAGATAAATGTTTTCATTTTTAAGATAATGGGCAGTGCAAGAATGAATAAAATATTTTTTTCCTTTATGACAGTGTGTACACAGTCTGGAATCTTTCATGTGATGATAATCCTGATACCCCGGTCTTAAGAGCTCATTGTTTTTTCTGCTTGCTTTGTGTTCTGCCTACCTTGGTATCACAGCTTCACAGGTGATAATGAAATGGCACCACTTCTTTCATGGCCATTTAATTTGAATCTTGTCAACAACTGCACAAAATCAAGTTACAGCACAAACAAATAACCTCTCCATTTGCACCCCAAGCAATACTGTCGAAATACAGAACACACAATCAAAAGCAGACAAAGCTGCTGAAGGTGCGAAGGTGATGCCACGGTTTATCCCCTTCTAATTTGGTTGTAATGAGGATACTATAACTGATACCAAAACGTTGAGAAGACAATATTTTTTCCCTTTTAGAAGCTGCAAGGCTTGGAACGACACACTTCTTAACTCCATAGCCTTGAAATTAATCCAGGATTATTCAACTGCATGAGAATTGTTAGAAGCCTGGAAACAACATCCAGCACTCTGTCTTTTTATTGTAACCTTCCTTATAGTATCATCTTGCAGTGAAACCTGAATATCCTGATGGGATTAAACATGAAAGAAAGTCAGGAAAAAAGTCACTGGATTAGAATTTTAACTGAAGCCTTCTGTGAGAAAGACCACACCACTGTCAGTGACCTTTCTCTCCCCATGTGTGATCCCAGTTGTGCCTAGTCAGGTGTCCAAAGCAGACTTCATCAGTTCATGCTGTATTTATCCTTTAGCTCCTAAAACAGGTGTCTTGTTAATAAGAGAACAAGCTTTCATGCTACTGACCAGGGTGTATTAACCGACCCTGCAAAAGTGCATGATGTTCTCTGGTATGAAAAGCAGAATGTAATGATGCTATTTAAGACATGAATTTTATATCGATAAAAAACATCATAATGAGCAAAATTCTGTTCTAGCAAGTAGGGAGAAGGGCAAAAAAATGCAGGCTTTTGAGTGTGTTAGAATGCCATTGCTATCTCTAGCTCCCGCCTTTGTTTGGTTTTTAAATGCACTCTGATAAGTTTGCCTTTATATATCTAAAAAAAATGTTTTAGAATCTCACACTGTATCTTCAGAGCCCTCAGTAGATACCACAAGAATGCTTTTCATCTCATTTTTACTCTAAACTCCTGAAGTCCTCCCTAGCTCTGAACAATTATATTAAGTAGGGAGCAGTTATTCACAGATGGGCAGAAAACTAAGCTCAATCAAAAGAAACTTCTAAAACACTTTTCATTTTTATCATTGTAGATCTCCTTGTCTTTGCAGTGCTTCAAAAGATTCATACTCAGTCTCATAAATACTATCATAAAACATTAACAGTGAAAACTCTAGTGTGGGAGGATATGTATGAGGTTGAATTCCTGTTCCTACACACAGACACACGCTCCAAATGAGGCAACAAGAAGAACTTTCCTCACACCTTTCCAGCCAGTGTGCTCTCCTAGTACTGTAACTCCAGCTCAACCTACTGTTGCCCTCCTTTTCACACTAATTGAAATACTTGAAATGAAATCTAAGGTATTAATTTGTTTATTTTTGTTTTACTGTAGCAACTACTACATCTAGTGCTTAACCAGTACAAAGAGCAAGAAGATAGTCCTTGACCTTTTGTAAGATAAGTGTAAGAGAAGAGACAAAGAATAGCTAGACAGCACCATAATCAGGTATGCAGATCAGCAGTCAGTAAGCCAGGACTACTACATGCATTTTATCTGACAATTCTGATTTGCAGATTGAGATAATTATTGTCAACATACAATTTCCTATCAACATTTATAATCTCTTTGGCTCCTGTTTTAAAGCCCCAGTTCTTATTTCTCCTAAAGAAAAAAAAAAAAAAAAAAAGCCTCTTGATCTGTTTCATCACATAAAATGCTGTGCCTTCTCCCGCCCTGGTCTCCCAACCTCTTTTGTAATATACAGAGAGAAAACAGAGTAGGGACATAAAGTTTAAAAAAAGGACACACTGATATACAAAGAACTTCACAAAGAAGATAAATTAGACATTTGACATGAACACGAATGACGGTTTCAACACTATGGGTTTAAAAATCCTGCTTCCTAGTTGCAGAATTAATTCTGATGAAATATATTCATCCTGGCTGCTCTAATAATAGGAGCACATTTAATCTCCCTTTTAATTTGCCAAACCTTTTAATCTGCCTAAAATTCCACAAACAAAAGCCTTTGATTATGATTTAACACGTCACTTCCCTCTTTGAATCAACTGGGTTATCTTTGCCCACCATATCGAGTACCAAAGTTTAGTGCTCAAACTCTGTAATCTAAGCAGCACTGCTCCAGTGTGTCCCAGGTTTTCTACCTTACAAAAAATAATACTGTAGTTTCACGAACAGAAAGCTTTACTGTTCCTTTCTTTCTTTCTTCCAATTCTGTGTCTAATTCAGATTCAGCTCCCATTTTTTCATCCAAGTGACCCACTGCTTCCTAAGGACTTCATTTGTTAGAAGTCATTTATTTGCATTCCCAAACTTATATTTGGATAAATGTGATGTAAGCAACAATCATCCCATTCCTATGGCTTTTTTCCACTATGTATTTTGGTCTTCTAGAATAAACACATTTCATTCATAAATTATCTAGCAGCATTTGTCTGGAACACTGATAAACACACAGTCATCATAAATCATTTTCCTGGTAAAAGTATTTCCATGGCTCCAACGTCATAGATAATTATGAAAACTGCACTCTGACCACTGCATGGTACAGAGGGACTGTTCTCTCGCAAGCAAACAACAGCCCTCTGATGAGAAAGGTTTGATGACCAAAGTAAGGATTAATTAACTTGGAGCTGTCAAATACATAGTAACTGTTACAGGTATTTATGCTGGATTTACTTTTTATATAAAAAATGTTATGTAAATGCTGTATTTCATAAATTTATATCATTTAGAAGTCAGATTCTAATGTCACCAAAACTTACTCTGCACCAAATTTCGCCCATGTACACTAATGTCTACTGCTGAATGAACAGAAACCAGCTAAATTCACTACTTATTTGCACAGCAAAAAAATGTAGAGACAATACCTGCACAAACCCACACATCATGTAGTCATCAAACAAAGGCAGACTAGGGCGGTCCTCTCGATATATTGCGATTTTGTAGCTGGCCACAACCTGAGGGCTGGGCTGCGAATCATCTGTTACAAGAACAACGACTTTGTTCAATCCAAGGCCAAGGGGGTAGTTAGCAATGCTAGAAGGCAAAACAGGAAAGGAGTGGAACAAACACTAAAGATACAAAGATTTACATTGCTTTATATAGGGCAGATAAAATTTACTTGCTTCTTGAGGTTTCTATTTTGAACATTTTCTTTCAAAATACATATGATTTTAATAAAAAACAGTGTAAAATAAGATTTGTCACAATTTACATTTCTTTCAGGAAAATTAAACACTGACAGTGAAACTTAGTGGCAACAATGTCAACAACAATTTTGTGGCAACAATTCTGACATAGAATCTGTGAATGAAGGGAAACAAGAAATGCTGAAAGACACAGAACCTGCATATTTACTTTTCAATGTAAACGACATATTGCTGTTCTATTTTCCTTCTATGAGGAAGTAAGTTTTTTCACTTGTATCCATGTTGACTGCCAAGGCAGTTCACATTAAAACGCTAAAGCTGGGTGGAAGAATTTTACAGGAGCTTCTTTTCAATTGATAAATCAAGACTCATTTCCTTTAGAAATTAGAGAAAGCATATTAGGCATTAGATCAGTAACAACCATCCAGTCTGGTTAATAGAAGACATTCTAGGTCAAAGTATCTACTTCATAGTCAGTCAAAACACAGTGTGTTGCATAGACCCTTCATGCCATGAAGCAAGGCTAGCTCTGAAATGGTTAAGGATTCTTCCTCCCAAGTGCATCATTGTCCCTGCTTTCCCTTTCATCCACTCAACAATCGCTAGTATGTAAATAGGACAGTTCTCTAGTTCTGAGTTATCTGACCCAGATAAATAAACCCTCTTTGTTCCTCCCAACATCCAAAACCAAGTCATGCCCAAAATACCTATTGGGATTGTCTCTGGCACATGCTGTCTGTGAGAGAGATGGTTGTAAAAGCCAAAACTGTGCCACGGATCAGAGTAGCAATTAAACATCATGAATGATTGTGTTTCAGTGCTCAAAGCTGATGTTTAGCGATGACTTTGCTCTCTACCCTGTCTTCTAGCTTTATACTTCTCTAAACGATCAGACAAACTGGGACTCTTGCTGATGACAAGATGACCCACTTAGTAGAAGAGGGAAAGGCTGTTGAAGTTGTTTATCTGGACTTTAGTAAAGCCTTTGATGTTTTCCTAGAGCATTCTCCTGGAGAAACTGTCTGCACATGGATTGGATGGGTGTACTCTTTGTTGGGTAAAAATCTCGTTGGATGGCCAGGCTCCAAGAGTGGTGGTGAATGGAGTTAAATCCAATTGATGCCAGTCATAAGTGGTGTTTCCCAGGGCTCAGTACTGAGGCCAGCTCTGTTTAATGTCTTTATCAATGATTTGGACGAGGGGAGCGAGTGTACTCTCAGTAAGTTTGTAGGTAACACCAAGTTGGGCAGGTATGTTCTGCTTAAGGGTAGAAAGGCACTACAGAGGAATCTGGACAGCATGGATCAATGGGACAAGGCCAACTGTATGATTTCAAAAAAGGTTCAGTTCCAGAACCTGCACTTGGGTCCTAACAACCCCATGCAATGCTATAGGCTTGGGGAATAGTGGCTGGAAAGCTGCTCAGTGGAAAAGGACAGGGGATGTTGGTCAATAGCCAGCTGAATGTGAGCCAGCTTGTGCCCAGGTGGACAAAAAGGCCAATAGCGCCCTGTCTTGTATCAGAAATAGTGTGGCCAACAGGACTAGGGAAGTGACTGTGCCCCTGTACTCAGCACTGGTGAGGCTGTGTCCTGAATACTGTGTTAAGTTCTGGGCCACTCACTACAAGAAAGACACTGAGGTGCCAAAGTGTGTCTAGAGAAGGGCAATTAAACTGGTGAAAGAAATATACACCAATTCCGTAATATTTTGACATATTTCCAAAGTTAAGGACACTTTTATTTTTTACACTCATATTCTGTCGCTCATACCTTGGTCCTTTCTTCTCGTCAAGGTGTACTTGGCATTGACAGTTAGAAGGTTCTGCTCCTATCTTCACCATCACCATGTCAAATGGGACTTCTGCATAGTATTCTTTGATCTTTGGGTTAAATTGAGGATTCAGGTCCAGCTGTGGACTAGTGAAGATCTGCCTGATATGAGATAGGGTATCTTTATCTGTTCCAAGAAGGCATCAGAGAAAAAACTGTGAACTGTATGAACATTTTTAAGTAACATGCAACTTCTGGCAGATTGATAACATGTATAGTGACAAGATTTTTAATGCCATGTCACTCTGACACTGATAATCCTGCTGCAAGGTCTTAATAGATATTCTATTGGCATTTCATAGAAGATTTTAGAGCCTGGAGGGACTTTAACCATTCAGTGCCCAATGACTCTAGCCAAAGTCACAAAACTCAGAGTCTTAGTAAGCCTTTGAAAATGCAAGGATTAGGTCTTGGAGATCTTGGCTGCAGCTGGTTAACTGAAACTTGAAGAGTTGGGCTAAATTCATAACCTACTTAGGTACCAGCCTGTGTACAGGGTTTATGTACATGTGCAATTGCCAATAATAATCAAAACAACTTAGACATATTCTTAATGCTCATGAGAACAAGTCACATGGAGATATATAGACCCATGGGGTCATTTGCAGTACAGCTGGAAGAAAGTTTTATTAAAATTCCTAAATCAACAAATTCCAGCTCCTTCCCTGTGTATGAAACATGCACAATCAAATCCTATTTGCTCAAATGTATCCTTTATTTTGTAGTGTTTGCCAAATGACTCATGAGAATAATTATTTTCTGGCTACCCACTTATGACAAATATTTTAATCCAACCTATTGGGTTCAGATTTACAGCATAATTACATATTCAAAAGTTGCTTTTCACATATATTCTCTAGTACAGGTTTAAAGCTGAGTACTTAAAAAAATATTCCAGCCAGGAAACTCTTTTACTATGACATCCAAAAAATCTTGTGGCTTAAAATATGACTTAGAAGGGGCATAAATGATGCAAGCAGTTCTATGTGGGACATTTCTACCTCGAAATATCTGCCTTGAGAAGCGAAACAGGGCAATTTCAGCACTCTCTTGCATGGATGAAAATGTAAATGAAGTTATTCCAGTGGAAAAGCAGACCTAAGGTTAGACTTGTAGGGGAATGGAGGTTCATAAGTCGACATAAAAGGTATTTAAAAAAAATCTATAGGTGAGTATAAAGAGTTCTCCAGATACTCTATGCCTTACCTAGAAAGGTTGTCTCACTACTAGCTTAAAAATAGGAGGAATTTTCCAAATAAAACTAGCTGAGGCATTTTCAAAATAAAATATCATGGAATTGGAATGGTTATGGCAGTCAGCCAGTCCTGGAGCATTTCTGGCCTCTGACTGATGCTGAGGAATTCCTGGAGGAATCATGAGATGAGCAACAGAGGTGAAATGGGGCTCAATGGGTAGAAAAGTCTTTCTGCCAAGAGCAGTTGTTTTGCATTTATAAAGCAACTGCTCAGATCATGTGTCAATGAGGAAGGCAGCAGAAAGCATTGCTCTCACCAAAGACAAATATACTTTAAAGCTTTAAGCATCCTTAAATATACTTTAAATATTCGTACAAGCAGATATTTCAGAAAAACTCTTCATCTCTCAAGCAGCTGTTTAAAACTCCACCACTGAGCTGAAAATTGATCTTATACAAGGCTGATTAAGCTCCATCCAAAAAAAAAAATGCATACTGAATTTCTTGGAAATAAGGGGCAAAAGTCTACAGAAGTGAGGCAAGGGATCAATGAATGGGAATATTCACATTAACATGCACACATAGCAATGTTTAATTTTATGTTTGAAGTTTGTTTAACATAATAGCCCAATTATTGACTGTTTCATAAACATTCTTGCTACTTAAAAATCCTATTTTTTTTTTTCTTTTTTACATATAACAGCCCTCAGGCACTGCACTCACTGAAATATTATGCAGAAACCCCTCCCCCAATAAATTTGTTCAAGTAACCACTCTTCTTCCCCCTTAGTGGTCTCGAAAGACCCTGACTTACCATAACTGCATTGCCTTTCTTTACTCTTACTGGAATAATGCAATGCTGAAATAGAAACAGAAACAATTAATAATTTTCTGCTCTGAGCCTGATTCAAAATCTTATCGGAGAAGGAACTCTCATTGTATTAATAACAACAAATACAGTGTACTTTCACACTTTTTATTTCTTTTATTCCTTTCTTCATTTTAGACTCAAACACTGCCCATGGGCTCAGCAGAAGAATTTACACCAATAAGGAAGAAACTGATCTTCCATATGTAGTAAGCCAACAGCTTTCATCTAAAATGCAACACAATGTAATCTAAATCAAATACATTATCAGAAGTAGTACAAATAGGAAGAACGTACCATTTATAACAGACCTTACTCTGATCCCTTACCATCATGATTCTTCCTGAAGTCAGAAGGAACGTTCTGCTTAGGACTTGCATTTTCTTGAGAAGAATTCCTGCCAATTCAATAGCAGACATATTTCTAGATGAATGCAATTAACATAAAACATAGAACATTTTTCAAAAATTTCTATATGGCATCCCAGGGCCCATGATATTTTAATATTCTTAATGGAAAGATGAATATTCTGGTGTCATTTCCCAGCATTAGCAATATTACCTGAATGAACATGATAGAAAACACATATTCCATAATAAATGGTAGCATATCACATGAAAAAAAAAAAACAACCAGAAATAAATTACAAAACACAGTTGAATTGCCAGGGGGAGGAAGAGTAGATATAGCCAAGAATAAAATAACCCAAGCCATATCTCTTCACTGTTTGCATAATGTTTGGGGTGGGGTTTTATATATATATTTGAGTTTAGAGTTCAAGTTTCTTCAAAAACACCTAAACAGAAATGAAGGCCTGTGTCAAGGTGAATGCCTGTACCAATGTTAGCATGAATTCATATAATGGAACATCTATGTTTTTTAATTTGTTTACTAGTTCAAAGGAAATCACAGGATCAGCATCCAGTGTACACATACAATTCCTCAGTGAAGAAAGAGAAGGCTTCTTTTCAAACTATCTGCTGGACCTCTGGCTGATAAGACCTTTTCAGAGGTTCATTAGTATTTCTTGAAGCTTTCACATGCTTTCCTCTCAGTATTTTCTGCAGAAGTTCTCATAAAGCAGCTTCTTCCTGGATACCACTGCCCATACATTTTGTATTTTGAAAGTCACTGTGCCAAGGAATGAGGTGGCAATATTGTTCTGTACAATCAGCCATCACTAATGTTTCAACAGGAGCTGCTGAAAGCAATATTGAGGTCAACCATGGTAAAAGGTAAACTGTCCAATAATAAAACAGATTTCTGCATTATCTCAGTGAGGAAAGAAGCAGCTCTGTTTCTGTGTTTTTGTGTGTGCATGAAAATGAAATTTTGAACTTACAAAACCTAGGCACCGCCCTAATTTCATGCACATTCATGACCTACTTCAAAGGAGAAACTTAACAAGCTATTAGAGAGGGATTTTTTCCAAGTTATAAGCCATTTTACATCCCTCTTTCTGCTTGCCAAGGAGGTAATGGCTAACACTTGTCAAATATATGTTTTCTCCCTGCTGTTCCTTTCTGACTGACCAGTCCCAAACCTTTTTTAAGGTGAAAACAAGATGTCTTAATTCTATGAAATGCTGGACTTTGATTTAGCCACAGGACATCTCAGGAGTGTGGCAGTGTGTACCACATTGCAAGGTCCCACATCCCAAAGGAATAGCATGACCTGTGTGTGTCAGCTTGTAAGGAGATTGCAATTATTATCAGGCAACATTAAGAGCCATCTACTCTACTCCACTGCTCTATCTAATTATAGCAGGGTGTTGAACTGTAATATTTAGAAATGCTATTACAGCTAGATACTCAGATTACTATATTTACAGAAAGACTCAGAGGAAGTTTAGATGGGGTATTAGGAAAAAAATCTTCACCAAAAGGGTTGTCAAGCATTGTAACAGGCTGCCCAGGGAAGTGGTTGTGTCACTATCCTTGGAGATATTTAAAAGATGTGTAGATGTGGCACTCAGGGCTATGGTTTTGTGGTGGACTTGGCAGTGCTAGGTTAATTGCTGGACTCAATATCTTAAAGGTCTTTTTCTTAAAGGTCTTTTCCAATCTAAATGGTTCTATGATTTATCTCTGCTGAAAACTGGGCTTTTTAGTCATCATCACCATCAAGTACTCCTTTGTCCAAGCTCCTTTAGTCAGCAGACTGAGGGATGATGCAGTTACAAAGCTCTTCCTCAGGCAGGCAGTGGCTGAGGTCCTGGACTGTGCAGAGTCCTTTTCTTCACACACTGTTACCCAAGAAAGAACCTTCATCTTCACAAGTGGCCTCTTATTTATTAAGTATCTTGGAGGAGCTATCAAGCACAGACATACATATTGCCTATTAGCGCTAATGAAATTGTTATGTCAGGTATCCTAGGTGGCCACGAGGATGATCATGGGACTGAAGCACTTCCTGTATGAAGATAGGATGAGAAAGTTGGGGCTGCTCAGCCTGGAGAAGAGAAGGCTGCGTGGAGACCTCATAGCA